>RCWM02000160.1:1270000-1475000 GCA_003667255.2 Euschistus heros | reverse complement strand
GCCCGTAAATCAATAGGAATCCTCAAATTATTTCATCGTTCCCGCCATTCTCTTCCTCAATCCACACGAAAACTCCTAGTTTCCTCATTCATTTTTCCTCAGTTTGACTACGGGTGTGTGGTGTATGGGGGCCTCACGATGGGGCTCCGGGACAGATTACAACGTATCATGAACAGTTTTATCAGATTTGTATTCGGAGCCCCGAGACGTTCCCATGTATCTCACCTCTACCCTGGAGTGGCTCAATCCTTCCTCCCGTAGACATTATTTCCTGGGCACCTTCCTGTACCATGCCATTAATAACCATTGCCCATCCTACATCTGTAACCTATTGATATTCAAGTCTTCCGTCCACTCCCAACTCACAACAATATCACGTTCCTCTGACCTATATACTCCTTTCCATCGAACAGCATTATACCAACACTCCTTCCAAGCTCGATCCTCTACCCTCTGGAACTCGATCCCTCCTGAAATTAGACATGCTTCTTCCTTAAATTCATTCAAAACTCTTCTATTCCGACATCTCCTTAAATCCCAGTTACAGCCCGCCAATATGAGTGATAATTAAAAGTCAGTTAATCAAATTAAGCATATCCGATGCCGATGAGTTTGCTTCAATGAGTATATCATTATATAAATTTAAATTCGTTTCTCCAACAATAGTTTCTGTTTTGTTTTTTTCTCTTATAAATTATTGTTATTATTTCTTTCCTTTTTCTTCTAACTGATAAAGTGCTATTATCAATTGTATATATATTACCTTTTAGATATTTGTAAATATTTTGTTATATTATCATTCAAATAGGTCTTATTATTTTTTTCTTTTCTATATATCTTTTCCTTTCTTTTCACTATATTTATTTACTTTTTTTTTTATTATATTTCTTTTTATTTCTGAACGCATTGTAATTATTCTATTAGCATATTCTTATTATTATTATTTTTTTTTGTTGTCCTACTTTTTTTTTTTTCTCTCTCTCTCTTCTTTTCTCATGTACATATTTATCACAAAGTTCTATTTTCAATTGTATATTCATATATTACCTTT
The DNA here is from genome assembly GCA_003667255.2 of Euschistus heros. Lineage (NCBI taxonomy): Eukaryota > Metazoa > Arthropoda > Insecta > Hemiptera > Pentatomidae > Euschistus > Euschistus heros. The sequence goes on along the minus strand of RCWM02000160.1, from coordinate 1,473,949 downwards.
TATACTTATTATTGTCCATTTGAAATTAAGATTGCCAGACTATTGTACAACTTATGATACATGTCATACATGGCATTATACCAACACTCCTTCCAAGCTCGATCATCTACCCTCTGGAACTCGATCCCTCCTGAAATTAGACATGCTTCTTCCTTAAATTCATTCAAAACTCTTCTATTCCGATATCTCCTTAAATCCCAGTTACAGCCCGCCAATATGAGTGATAATTGAAAGTCAGTTAATCAAATTAAGCATATCCGATGCCGACGAGTTTGCTTCAATGAGTATATCATTATATAAATTTAAATTCGTTTTTTTCCAACAATACTTTCTGTTTTGTTTTTTTCTCTTATATATTATTGTTATTATTTCTTTCCTTTTTCTTCTAACTGATAAAGTGCTATTATCAATTGTATATATATTACCTTTTAGATATTTGTAAATATTTTGGTATATTATCATTCAAATAGGTCTTATTATTTTTCTTCTCTATATATGTTTTCCTTTCTTTTCACTATACTTATTTTATTTATTTACTTTTTTTTTTTAATATTTCTTTTTATTTCTGAACGCATTGTAATTATTTTATTAGCATATTGTTATTATTATTTTTTTTTTTTTTGTTGTCCTACTTTTTTTTCTCTCTCTCTCTTCTTTTCTCATGTATATATTTATCACAAAGTTCTATTTTCAATTGTATATTCATATATTACCTTTTATGCTTATTATTGTCCATTTGAAATTAAGATAGCCAGACTATTGTACAACTTATTATACATGTCTGTTATTCTTAGGGGACAATTTGTCCCAGAATAAAGATTTTTTTTCATTTCATTTCATTTCATGTCTGTTATTCTTAGGGGACAATTTGTCCCAGAATAAAGATTTTTTTTCATTTCATTTCATTCATTTCATCCTCTTGCTTCTTATTTCAATGAAATCTTTGCGCAGTTCTTCAGGGACCCCTGAGTCCAACACTCTCCTGGCCACGCACATCAGATTGAGCCTCCGATAGGTACTCACTCGCAACCAACCCAATTCCTTTAAAAATAGGGTGATGTGGTCATCCCGTCTAGCTCGGAAAATGAATCTAATTGCAGCGTTTACTGATTTCTGAATTCTTGTATTTTCAGAAACGGAGATGTCAATGTAGACTGAGTCGCAATACCAAACAAGAGGTAGGATAAGGGCGGAAACAATCATCCTCCGAACCTCAGTTGTAAGTAACCGTTTCCACCTTGAAAGGGAGTGCATTACGTTGTGAACCCGGCCTACAACAACACTGGCATGGTCATGCCATGATAATGACCCATTTACTACTACACCTAGCAGTCTTAATTTATCTGTTCGGGGAATTATCTGGTCATTAACTCTCAAAGACGACAACGGACCAATCCTTTCGGTTTTGGCAAGAAGCTTCGGACGCCCCATTAACATCCAACATGACTTTTTTGAGTTGAGGAACAGTCTGTTGGAAAGAGACCAGATCTGGAGGGCATTGAGATCCTCATTTACTCGCTCCATTGCCGCGACAACGTCTTCCGGAAATGCAGATGCCCATATAACAACGTCATCGGCAAACATATGGACTTTGCAGTGCTTGAGGCATCCATCTAAATCATTGATGTAGGCAAGGAACAATAGTGGCCCGAGTACTGAACCCTGAGGTACACCAGTATCAATCTCCAACGCTTCAGAAAAGTCACCACCACTCCTTACTCGTTGGGTCCGCCCACACAAATAGGAATCAAGCCAGCCCAATAACTGCTCTCCAACACCAAAGCTACCCAATTTCATCAGAAGCATTTTGTGATCTACGGAGTCAAACGCCCGCGTAAAGTCCAAGGAAACGAAAATAGAAATCTTGCGCTCGTCGTCCATATTTTTACGCAAGTCAGAAAATATTGTATGAAGGGCCGTGCACGTGCTCCGTCCCTGTCTGAAACCTGATTGATAGGGAGATAGCATTGCATTTCCTTCAAGAAATCTCCTCAGATCCCTCTCCACTATTCTTTCTAACATTTTTGACAAAACAGGGAGAATAGCTATTGGTCTATAGTCTAAAGGTGTTTTAGGCTTAGCAGTTTTAGGAATGGGCACGATAATCGCTCGTTTCCACGCATCAGGAAACCTGCATTGACGCAAGGAGGCATTGAAGATCTCAGCAAGTATGCTATTGGCTCCCATCAGTCCAATCATTTTTCTAGAGATTCCATCTTCTCCAGACGCGTCTGACTCAAGACGGCTCAGGCTCCAAACCACATCCTCCTCACAGACGTCATCGAATATAACGTCATCAACCTCCTCATTAGTTGGCAACAAGTAGTTGTCCGCCGCTCCGGGACCCAGAGGATGCGACACAAATGACCTATTAATTTCGTCCAGGCAACAGTTTACATCGATGTTTCGCTTATTGATATCAATAATTCTGTTTGACCTCAGCACCTTCCATATCTCATTAGGTGCGCAGGTGCCAAGACTCGAGGACTTTTCGCTTAGCATCCCGCACAGCTGTTCTCACATTATTTTTACACAGCATGTACTGAGTCAAATATTCAACGGAGCCATTCTGAGTGCACATCCAAAAGAAGAAATTCCTTCGTGCCATAAGGGATCTGATATGTTCATCCATCCAAGGAGCTGGCCCCGTCCTTCGCCGCCTGTAGGTCTTAAGTGGTGCGTGTTTGTCAAATATTTCAGTAATTTTTGTTGTGTACGCATTCACCTTCGCATTGATTTCAACACTACCAAGTACTCTAGACCAGTCAGTCGTTTGTACACTAATTTTAAAGGCTTCGGGGTCAATCCTTTTCAGGTTTCTACTCTGGCCGGGAATACGCTTATTGGAAATTGGACCTCTCTTATATATTACAAATATAAAATCATGGGTGGATATTCCTGGAACATGAACTTGCCCATGACGTTTAACTTTTGTAGGATCCGACACGACGATATGATCTATCCAGGTCTCAGCATTTAAAGTCGTAGTGTGAGTATGGTTAGTAGGCTTGAAAGAAAGAAGGTGGAGATCCAGCGCTCTGAACACCGAGGTGACCTGGCTGGAGTTAAATGAAACAACAGTAGGGTCAGTGTTAAGATCACCCAGCATAATAAGATCGTGGTAATTGTGTCGATACTTAGCAAGAACCTCTTCGACATCAGCAAAAAATCCTCCCTTCGGTGGGCGGTAAACTACTCCAATGCAAAGGCTTCCTCCAGGGGTTCGAATCTCTAGGAAAAGGTACTCGGGGTGATTTTCAATATACGTAGAAGTCTCGAGTTCAGTAACTGGATACTCATCCTTTACATAAATAGCCACTCCTCCTCTGGGTCTACCTTCTCTGTCATTTCTGTAAAGCTTATATCCATCAACACCTACACTACTCGAGGACAAGGACGGCACCAGCCAAGGCTCACTAACAGCCAACACGTCGAGATCCACTTGATTAAATATTAGCCTCACCTCGTCGATATGGGCTGGCAAGGACTCTGCATTGATATGAGATATCCTCATCGCTCCATGATCCACTCCAACACTCGCCACGACGTCATTGAAAGGACCAACAACTGGTACCAGATCCTCAGCCAAGTACATCTCCTCCCCCCACAGGCCCAGGTCTATGCTACGCAAAGACATTTAAAAGAAGCAGACCAAACCGAGCGCGAAACCCCACAAGGACAAGACAAATAAACAACATGGAGAATAGTAGTGAATAAAATAGAAATATATATAAAATAGAAGTTCATAATGATTTATAACGAGTTAGTAATGAAATAGGGAAAACAAAATTTTAAAAAATAAAAAATAAAAAAATAAAATAAAATAAATAAATAGAAATATATGTATGAAGTATTGAGTTAAAAAGCAAAAGATAGATATAGATAAGATATGGCAGCCGCCCCCCCCCCCCCCATCCGCCATGCCCGAGCTAAAACAGGATATAAATTAACTCAATCAAAATAGTAAGCCATCCACATATTATCGATGGGTACATGATAGAATAGTAAGTACAGTATTGTAGTGAAAATATCTAATATGTTTATCTGCTGAAACACAATCAGTGGCCCACCAATCACTGCTAATATCAATGGGTAGTAATTCCAGTGTTAATAATAAACCTGCTGGCATACACACTAAGAGAAAAAAATAAAAGAGAAAAAAAAAAAAAAATGAATAAATAAAAAATATAAAAAATAAAAAAAAAAAAAAAAAAAAAAAAATTACCATGGGAAAAAAGAACATAGAAAATATATATAAAATAATATTGACAATTAAAGATACAATAGATAAATATAAGCTTTTTCAATATAGAATCCGGATAGTAATCATCAATTTTAATGTACATTAACTGCGATAACACATGTATTTTTTTTTGTTTTTCCTTCCTTCCTTTGTATTAATTATGAGTATTGAAATGAATACAAGTCTTATTATTTACCAAAATTACCATCAAAAACAACTGGTTAGGGCCATTTATATAGGATAAGCCTCCAATTCAGATTTAGCAAACAATTCATAGAGAAATATTAGTAATAACATAGGTATACACTGAATATAAATAATTTCAATTATAAAGGTATGATAACCAATATATCGAACAAGTCCTCTATTGACCTTTCTAAAAAAAAATACTAAGAATTTTTGAATACTTTTTAATGACAATACATACTGGTTAGAACAACAAGTACAGGATGCACCTCCAGATAAGATCAAGTAAATCATTTGTTTAAAAATATTACTATCAATATAAAATATATTACAATCAAGATAGAATTACAGAAATTTTAAATACAGTGCTGAAACACAATCTAAATAATAATAAATAAGTAAAATCAAATAATGTTTACAGAAAAACAGCCTACTAATAGTCTGATAAGAGTGCCTTGGTACTCATGAGAAAATAGGGTTAATAATTGAAAAAAAAAAACAAAAAAAAAACATGAAAAAATATATATATAAAATAATATTTACTATTATAGATACAATAGATACATATATGCTTTATCAAAATAGTATCCGGGTAGTAATCATCAATTTTAATGTGCATTAACTGTGATAACACATGTATTTTTTTTTTCTTTTTTTTTCCCTTGTATTAATTATGAGTAATGAAATAAATACAAGTCCAATCAATCACCAAAATTACCACCAACAACAACTGGTTAGGGCCATTTATATAGGATAAGCCTCCAATTCAGGTTTAGCAAACAATTCATAGAGAAATATTAGTAATAACATAGGTATACACTGAATATAAATAATTTCAATTATAAAGGTATGATAACCATACGATATCATGTGAAATATGGTAAAATTCTATTCAGAGAACAAAGCTAAAATATAGTCATCCACAGCCATAAGAAAGAAAATTTTTGGCATTTGTACACAATGTGTAGAACAAGTCCTACTGACCTTTATAAAAATAAGGAACTAAAAATTTTTGAATAATTTTTAATGACAATACCTACTAGTTAGAACAACAAGTACAGGATGCACCTCCAAATAAGATCAAGTAAACCACTAGTTTAAAAAATATATTACTATCAATATAAAATATATTACAATCAACTTAGAATTAATTATAGAAATTTAAAATAAAACTATTTAAAATACTGTGCTGAAAGAAACACAATCTAAATCTCATACATCACTTCCACTGATTGGCAGCAATCTTAATAGATAAAAATCATGTCATTCATACACTTAAGCAATCCAGAACCAAATATTTTAACAATTGAAATTCCAGTGATAAGGATAAGCAAAATTTCATAGGAGAAAAAAAATAAATAAATGGGTAAATGATTGATATAAAAAAAAAAAAGCACAATCAGGATAGGATGTGGTGATTATCATTGAATTTAATGAGCATAAATTGAGTATCAAATAAAGATGAGGGCAAGAACAGTTGGTTAAGTACTATGAGGATGCAAACAACAATCAACATATAGTGAAGGTTATACCCCTCACACATTATCAGCCAGCGTGAAATCCAAAGAGGCAAGCTTGAAATGGATCAGCCTCTGCCTCAGATACTGAATTAACATTTGTTTATATTTTGTAATGAAAGTCTTTTTAATTTATTAACTTTCTTTTCTTTTTGGTTTGTCATTTAAATTTATAATTATTTATCGCCATAGTATATTTTTATTTTATATCGGGCAGTGGCTAATCCCCTAGATAACCTACACAGCTGATGATTGTAACCCTCAATGCTGTTATCTTTACTTAGTATGTTTTTCACCGTTGTCCTGATTATTGATTTCTCACTGAGGCTTCTTTATTCTTATCCATTCCCCATCCCAATCCCAACATGATTATTTCTAAATATTATTAGATACAGTTGACATATATACAAAATATATAATGTTGAAATATTTTGCTTTCTCAATCATCCCATCAAGGATCCATACCAATAACAAAGCTTTTTTTAGTTTTATATTAGGACCAAACTTACTATGCTGATGAATCAAAGATGAATGCCTGATTTAAGATTGAGAAATATTACTATAAATGAAATATGTTGATGTAGTTATACTTTCACCAAGTAAGCAAGTTCTCGAGGTGAGTTAATTTTCTTTTTCTCTCCTTTTATATATACCATAATAGTTCCTTTGCTTGTCCAAACATCCTTGAGACCGAAAACCTCCTTAGCTTGCTTGTATAAAATTCGGCGTGTAGGGGTTAAATCTTCATGAAGCGATATTCCTGAATTTTTCAGTTTAGATTTTGAGTAAAAGATTTTATTCCTCATCTCTGTGCTTTTAAATTTAATTATGCTTGTTTTTCGCTTTATGTTTGGACCACCCAATGTTTGTAAGTCAAAATCTAATATATCTAAGTCTAACCCCATTTTATCGGAGGTTAACTCAATGAAAGTTTCTTTTTTTAATGCTTCTGTTAAATGTTTGTTATGGATAATCAAATTGGTCCCTCTGCCTACCTGATTTTGGTGATCTAATTCTTCTTTAAGTTTTTCAATTTCTTCATTTAAGGGTTTTATCTGTCTATTAACTTCTTCTTTGATGAGGTTGGAAACCTCACCTCTTATCACTGTCATAACTTTAGAAGTTAAAGATGTTATAAACTCGTTTGACAGAAGGAGTTTTTCTATTTCATCCTTAATTATTGTGCTGATAGCAGCATCTTGAGTTCCTGAGACTTCATTCACTAATTCGCAGGTCTGCTTCTTATCTGTGCCACGACGATTTGTAGGCATTTTGTCCTGGAAAGTTTTTACTTAATTACGAAAAATCCCTTATTTCACTCACTAAAAGGACTTAAGAAACAAAACACTTCTCTGAAACTGACTAATTTCAAGTCACAGGCTGACACGGGGGAACGATATGGTTTCTAATCAAGCACGGCAGCCATACCCCTGAGAGAGAGAGAGAGAGATAGAGAGAGAGAGAGAGAGAGAGAGAGAGAGAGAGAGAGAGAGAGAGAGAGAGAGAGAGAGAGAGAGAGAGAGAGAGAGAGAGAGAGAGAGAGAGAGAGAGAGAGAGAGAGAGAGAGAGAGAGAGAGAGGGAAGGAGGGAGAGCAAGAGAACTCAAGACACTTATTGAGTTGTAACATGTTTTTTTTTAATATTTTTTTTTTCTTAGTTAAATATTATCTGGGGTGTCTCAAATATTTCTATAGCAACTCATAGAATTATTTTAGAGACTTGTTTTTCTAAATAAATGCTAATAAAAAAAAAAAAATAGAAAAAAAAAATTATCCATTCAAGGTATATTACACAATTAACTTTTTGAGAACTTGAATTTTCACTACTTCAAGGAGAAAAAGCAACGTGTCATTACTTTTCTCACAAATTTTCTCTTGGATTTTCCAAAGTCTTGCTTAGTTGCGCTGAGATGACCCTTTTTTTTTTTTTTTTTAAGTTTACTTTCCATTAATTCTGTCTCGCTCCAGCTTCTTTTGTACAAAGCATCTGCTTATATCTGCTAAATATTGATGAGCATTCCTTAACGGTTGTTAAAAAGATTGTCTGACAAACTTTTAACTTTCTTATCCTGGCAAGATAAAAATAACAGCTTAAATTACCAAATTTACCATGTTTATCACAATCGCAATTCACAAATGGCATTATTTAGTTGTATTATTTCTTTATGTTCCAAATTTAATTTTAATAAATAGATCTGACCAGACAAACCGAGGATGACTGTATACCATAAATAAATGATGTATGAACTACAGTATGACTATAGTTTTAACTTTTTGTTTAATCCTAGTTTTGTTTTTAATAAAATTATTTCTTTATTTTTTTTTTTTTTTAATTTAATCTGTTTCATTGATTTTTTTTTAACTTTATATATTGTATAGTTATTGACTACTATTGACTGATAAAATATATTCATTTTTGTTCATCGTCAAATCAGAATCAATATCAATAATGCAGGCATAAATCTGAAATAATTTTAAATATAAATATGAATGAAACTAATTGTTTATATCCACTAAATAACAAAACAGACGATAATAATGTATAAAATGACACCATTTTCTAAAAGTTGTCAACAACATCAATCTGATAAAAGATATAAAATAAAACAAATGACTCAGACACAATAAAAAAAAAAAAAAATGTTGAGGAATCGTTTGATGATCAATGTATTACTCATATGAAACCTGTTAACAGTGCTACTATAAAAAGGCTTACAGCGGCCAACATGTGCTCTTATCGCAATCACAACACATTTTAAGTTCAATCCTTAAATTCGTGGAATAAACACGAGGATGCTAGCTTACAAATTAAGCCTGCAGAAGGATTTCGCTTTTAAAAACGCATTTGTCTAAAGTAGCCCCCGTTTAAGGTATATGCATATATATATAAGTTAAGTTCCTTCGAGTAAAAACAGTAAAAAAAAGGAAAATAAGGAACTAAATGACTCACACGGGTACTTGTAATAGACTGATTTTATTGTCTAGAAATCCTCTTTATATACATTCTGGTGGTTGTTTGGGATTAAGTTGGGAATTAGGATGTATATTATTCCCCTATACACCTTAACTCCCCCCCACCAGTTTACGACCAATCCTCGTAAACTCCTACACAGGCCAAACAACCAACCGCATTAAAATATACAAAAAAATCAATGTTAAAAAAAAAAAAAAAAAAAACACTTTTGTCCTTGACTTAAAACTTTCACCATACTTTGACATGTCTTTACATATCTCCTCTAGTACAAAACTGAAATACATAAACATAAAAAAAAAACTGTTACACTTCTTCTAGTCCTTATATCTACTATTTACATATATTCCCTTGCCAGAAAAGAGGATACCCCTCGAAATCCGTCTAATGACAACAGGAAACAATAATACGAGAAACGAACAACACAAATGAAAAGAATAAACGGCAAAACTGAAATACGTGAAATAACGATAATCAACGATATACGATTCAACATACGAAATAAACGAGAATAAACGAGAGAACTAATTTGACGGAATTTTTAGCTGTTCCAGATGTACGGTCCTACGTTTCCGGGGATCTTCTACACTCTGGATTGTGACGACGTTATGCTCCCGAATTGCAACGACTCTAAAGGGCCCATCATAACGTACATCTTCTTTACTCCGGTTTGACACCACCTTCCGGTATACGATGGTCCCGATTGCGATTTTCTCCATCCCATCCCGCACTTTAAGATTCTTAAAGTTTCACCCTTCTATTTTTCTCTGCCACGAGCTTCTTCCGCGTTTTCTCCCATCTTTCCCCGAGTGCTACTCTGTTCGCCATCAAGGTCGCTGCGACTTCTTCATCGACTACTGCCCCGCGGGTATCCCTTCTACGTTCGCGCGCAGGCCGAAAAGCATTTCAAACGGTGAAAATCCTGTCGCTGCATGGATTGAGTGGTTGTACGCTACAATCGCCTTAGGCATAGCCATACCCGCCTCTAACCCCTTTTTCGCATAAAAGACGCGAAGGTGGTCACCCAGCGTGCTGTGTAGGCGTTCGACCGCTCCCCGGCCTTTCGGGTGCCCTGGAGTATTCAGATGCCATGCCACCCCCAATCCTCGCATCTCCGTCCTGATCCGAGCATTGTCGAACTCCCTGCCCCTATCCGAAGTTATCCTCTCCGGTGCCCCATAGAACTGGAACCAAATTCGGAGCGCCATAAGTACCGCTTCGGCTGACCTGTCTTCGACAGGGTATGCCATCGCTATTTTGCTAAAAATATCGATGACCGTTATCCATTTGACTCCTTTCCAGGTGAACGTGTCTATTTGTAAGTCTGTCAGTGGTCCTAAGGGTGTCTCTGTCTCTTCCTGTATTCCGGTTGGAGGGTGTCTGTCATACTTTGTTGTGTTGCAAATTTTACACGATCGGATCACATCCTCAATGGTCTCCCGCATTTTGATCCAAAAATACCTTCGTTTCAGAGCCTGCAAGGTCTCCTGGACTCCCCGGTGGTTTATTTTACCTTCATGATATGCTATCGTGACCTCCTTCTGCCGATCCGCCTCCGTCACCGTCTCTACCAACAGTTTACACCGAATGAACGTCCGATCCAACCCTATCCTTTCCGTTCTCCACAACCGTTTTATCTTATCCCACACAACTGCATTACCTACATATAAGTAAAAAGTTTCTCCCGGTCGGGACTCCTCAGTCAGAATTTTCCTAATCATTTCCTCCCCTACTCCTAGTTCTGAAAGAACAGTGGTAGTACGGAATTTTCCGTACTTTAAATATTCTGCCTTCATCAGTCCTGTCGTTTTCGTCTTCCAAATGATCTGTCTGTGTTTGTCGTTAATGATGTCATCTACTTCCTCTATCTCTTCCGATCTTTCCCCCTCCGAACTCTCCTCCTCTGCTACTTCCGAATTCCGTTCCCCTTCTCACTCCGGTGTCCACTTCCGGCTCTATCGCATTCACCTGTAAGGCTCTTGAAAGCCAATCGGCTACGATATTCTCTCTCCCCGGTTTGTATACTATTTCCATATTATACTGGTTCAAGAATTCCTTCCAACGTGTCACGCGTGATGAAGATTCCTTTAACTTTCCCACCCACATTAGGGGACGATGGTCCGTATGTATTTTAAACTTCCGACCGAACACATACGGTCTGAAGTGCTCGATGGCCCATACCACCCCTAATAACTCCCTCTCTAAGGCACTATACCGCGACTCAGTCTCTGTGAGACGCCTGCTCGCATATGCAATGGGTTGTTCCCCTTTGTTCCCTTCTTGGGATAATACGGCCCCCAGTGCATACTCGCTTGCGTCTGTCGTGATTGTAAACGTCTTGGAAAAATCCGGGAAAGTCAATACTGGTTCTGTCTGAAGTCTGTCCATACACATTCGAATGTTCTGTTCTATTTCCGGGGTGATTACTACCCTCCGCCCTTTCTTCAACATATCATTCAAGGGTACTAAGTGTCTCGCCATCTCGGGTACGAATCGTCCCTTAACGTCCGTCGGTATAGCCATTTTCTTAATTGCCTCTACCTTCATGTCCGGCCTTACTCCCTCTTCCGAAATCGTATGACCCAAAAAGTTGACACGGTCTTGCCCCAGGATCGATTTTTCCCCTGACAACTTCAACCCGAATTCCCTTAATCTTTCGAATACCCGTCTCAAGTCCTGTACATGTCCGTTCTTGTCTTTACTAAATATCAGTAAGTCGTCCATGTAGATTTGGCAAACTGCTTCGTCCAATCCTCTCAGGAACTCGTCCATGAGTCTTTGAAATGTTATCGGGGCGTTCTTCAAACCGAAGGGCATCCGTGTAAACTCGTAGTGGCCCCTTTCGAAAGTGAAAGCTGTCTTATGTTGGTCCTTGGGGTACATCCTGATCTGGTGGTATCCTGCCTTCAGATCCAGCGTACTGAAAACTGTTGCCCCTCCCAACCAATCCAAAATATCCTCAAACCGTGGTATGGGGTACTTTTCGTCCACCGCGTTTTCATTTAACTTCCGGAAGTCAACCACTACCCTGTACTTTTCCCGAGTCGCTCCCTCTTCGCCCTTCTTCTTCACGGCCCATAGGGGACTATTATAAGGGGACGTACTGTCCACTATAACACGTTGCCTCTTTAAACTCTCCAACTCTTCTCTAATGTGCTCTCGGAGCTCCTGGGGGTATCTCCTTTCTTTCACGTACGTCACACGGTCTTGCTTCAGCGGAATTTCATGCACGGTTTCCCCCGTTACACTCAGTATTTCCCCTTCCTGGAAGAAGATTTCCGAATACTCTGCCCTGAGTGCCTGCCGCATCCGTGACATTTCCTGTCCTCTCTCCTCCACGTCTTCTTCTCCGTTCCCTGCCTCCTGTCTCTCATCGGTAGCCTCTCTCGAATCCCATGATCCGTATCCCTTCTCCTCCACGAGTCCACTCTAGGCTGTGCGTTTCTTCCACTCTCCGTCCGCTTGTAGGTCACCCTGCTCCAAAGGTTCTGTCCCTTGGTAGTCCGTCCTTCTTTCCCGTTTCCTTTGCGAGCTGTACCTTTAGGATGGTTGACAAGAAGGCCATCCTCGCTTCTACTTCCGGGGCTTCTGTTGTTTTCCTCATTTTTTCGGTGATCTTGTTGTAATGCGCCAACAAAGACCCCGCATATTGCCCACTAGACTGATGTGGTTTTTTGAACTCTCGAAACATGCGGAAGATATCCTCTTCCGGAGTCCATCGCCCGCCTCCAAACGCCTTCTTGAGACGGTCCTTAACTACAGCCCAGGGAGTATCTTCATCTGCCTGAATCACATTGAGTACGCCGCGTTTGACTCGGCATACTAACGCTGCTCTCAATGCACATGCGTCGATCAGGTCCAGAAGGTTTTCCCTCGCCTTTGCTTCGATTCGAGCCAACACACGATCCCCTCCTTCGAGAAAATGATTCAACTCACCAATTTCTCCATCGTATCTCTCTATATCAGCTATCGCTCTCCTTAAGTCTTGCGATGTTGCCGTCTTTATCTTCATCAACTCTAGCGCATTCGCTTGGGCCGCTGCCAAATTCGCATGGGCTGCTGCTATAGTTTCTGGTGGTAAAGGCGCCATTTCCGATTGAACTTCGAAAGACGCAGGTTTAAGAATGGTGTTTCCCTCCATTCCTGCTGTCTAATATTTGAATTTGAGATTACGAAAAAAATACGAGAGATAACGAAAAAGAAAAGATTACGAAACGTTTGGCGAGAAAATTCAAAAATATCGCTTACCCAGAATTACGCTCTGCTGCTCCCGGGTTTCGGCACCAGTTAAGTTCCTTCGAGTAAAAACATTAAAAAAAAGGAAAATAAGGAACTAAATGACTCACACGGGTATTTGTAATAGACTGATTTTATTGTCTAGAAATCCTCTTTATATACATTCTGGTGGTTGTTTGGGATTAAGTTGGGAATTAGGATGTATATTATTCCCCTATACACCTTAACTTATATATATATATATATATATATATATATATATATATATATATATATATATATATGTGTGTGTGTGTGTGTGTGTGTGTGTGTGTGTATAAGTTAAGATGTATAGGGGATAATATACATCCTAATTCCTAAAGTTAATCCCAAACAACCACCAAATGTATAAATAGAGGATTGCTGAGCAATAAAGACAGTCTATTATCAGTACCCGTGAGTGTTATTTCGTTCCTTATTTTCCTTTTTTTTGCTGTTTTTGCTCGAAGGAACTTAACTGGTGCCGAAACCCGGGAGCAGCTGAGCGTAATTCTGGGTAAGCAATAATTTTTAATTTTCCCGCCAACCGCTTCGTAATCTTTGCAACAAACGTATTTTTCGTTTCGTATCTCGTATATCCTCTATATCTTCAAGATCAAATTTCGAATAGTAAATGGAGGGGAATACCATTCTAAAACCGGCGTCTTTCGAAGTTCAATCTGAAATGGCGCCTCTACCACCAGAACTTTAGCAGCAGCCCATGCGAATTTGGCGGCGGCACAAGCGAACGCACTGGAGTTGATGAAGATAAAGACAGCCACATCACAGGACTTAAGAAGGGCGATCGCCGACATAGAGAGATATGATGGAGAGATTGGTGAGCTAAATCACTTTCTCAAAGGAGGAGATCGAGTGTTGGCTCGAATCGAAGCGAAGGCGAGGGAGAACCTTTTGGATCCGATTGATGCATGCGCATTAAGAGCAGCATTAGTATGCCGTGTTAAACGCGGCGTACTCAATGTGATCCAGGCAGACGAAGATACTCCCTGGGCGGTAGTCAAGGATCGCCTCAAGAAGGCCTTCGGAGGCGGGCGATGGACTCCGGAAGAGGATATCTTCCGCATGTTTCGTGAAGTGAGGAAACCACACCAGTCTAGTGGGCAATACGCGGGATCTTTGTTGGCTCATTACAACAAGATAACGGAGAAAATGAGAGAAACAACAGAAGCCCCGGAAGTGGAAGCGAGGATGGCCTTCCTGTCAACCATCCTAAAGATACAGCTAGCAAAGGAGACGGGAAAGAAGGAAGGACTACCAAGGGACAAAACCTTTCTGGAATGCGCCAGGGAAATGGTGGACTCGAGTGCACGAGACGAAGAAGTCCGGAAGGAGGATGGCTGGAGCAGGGTGACCTACAAGCGGACAGATAGCGGAAGAAACGCGCACCCTAGAGTGGACTCTTGGAGGAGAAGAGATACGGATCAGGGGATCCGAGAGAGGCTACCGATGAGAGAAAGGAGGCAGGGAACGGAGAGGAAGACATGGAAGAGAGAAGACAGGAAATGTCACGGATGCGGCAAGACTGGGCATTTGGTGGCTCAGTGCCCTCGCACGCGCTGTTTCGAGTGCGGTTCAGAGGGACACATTGCAAGGCAGTGCCCCTACATGAGCAGACGCAGGGGTGCGAACCAGGCAGAGCCTATGGAGGTGAACATGCAGCGCCTGTGGAGAAGAGGTAGACGACCGTCAGAATCGACGGGATCTTCAGGAGTATCGGAGACGGAAGAGGAAGAGGGCGGACCGGGAGATGGAGGACGTGCAGCCGGAAGGAGCGAACGGAGGAGTGACCGGAGGAGCCGGGAGCGAGAGGCGGTGCCGGAGCGGAGAGCAAGGGACGACGAATGAGGTGAGTGTAAGGAGAGGGGCAACCATTGTGAGGTAAATAATAATGTTCGAAATGTGAAGGGTGGGTTGCCTATTATAAGAATTGCTGGGGGAGTGAGATGTTTGGTCGATACGGGCAGTTCGACCACGATCATGAGCAGAAATGCAATAGGGAAATTATGTAAAGGAGAGAGGATACCCCGAATAAGAGCGTGTAATTGTAGGCTGATTACCCTGAGTGGCCCCTGTAGAGTAGAGGGTGAGATAGAGATTCAGTTAGGCAGTTGGGGAAAGGAAGGGGAAGAACTTACGGTGCACGTGGTGGAGGACATGCCGCGGGAGTACGGGGGAATTATTGGGTGCGACCTTTTGGGGAGAATAGGGACCCGAATAGAGAGTGTGAGTGATCATTGGGCGGTCAGGATCGGAGAGAGGAGCTACGAGGGCGAGAAGGGTCGAGGGGAGACGCAGGCGACGGTCGGTGTTGTAATCCGGAAGGGAGATTGGCGTCAGGCAATAAAACAAGAATACTCGGACGTATTTTTCAAGGAAGGGGAGGCGCTGAGCGTCACGGGGGAAACGCTACACGAAATTCCGCTGAAACAAGATCGTGTAACTTACGTAAAAGAACGGAGGTACCCCCAGGCGTTACGCCAGCACATAAGGGAGGAAATTGACAGTCTGAAGAGACAAGGAATCATTGTCGATAGCACATCGCCGTACAATAGTCCTCTGTGGGCGGTTAAAAAGAAAGGTGACGAGGGGACATCGCGAGAAAAGTATCGAGTGGTCGTGGATTTTCGGAAGCTTAACGAGAACACGGTAGACGAGAAGTATCCAATACCCCGGTTCGAAGACATATTGGATAGGTTAGGAGGGGCAACCGTGTTTAGCACTTTGGATTTGAAGGCGGGGTACCATCAAATAAGGATGCACCCCAGGGATCAACATAAGACGGCGTTTACTTTCGAAAGAGGCCACTATGAATTTACGAGGATGCCGTTTGGCCTGAAAAATGCACCGATCACCTTTCAGAGACTAATGGACGAGTTTTTAAGAGGACTGGACGAAGGGACATGCCAAGTTTACATGGACGACTTACTGATATTTAGCAAGGACGAGACGCAACACATTGAGGACTTGAGACAGGTATTCAACAGACTTAGACAGTTCGGTTTAAAATTATCAGAGGAGAAGTCAACCCTTGGGCGAGACCAAATCAACTTTCTGGGCCACACGATTTCAAGGGAGGGAGTAAGGCCGGACGCAAGGAAAGTAGAGGCCATACGGAGGATGGCCATTCCGTCGGACGTGAAAGGGATACGGAGGCTCCTGGGGACACTAAATTATTATCGGAGGTTTGTTCCGGAGATGGCGAGACACCTCGTACCCCTGAATGACTTGCTGAAAAAGGGACGCCAAATCGTAATTACCCCTGAAATCGAAGACAATATCCGGAAGTGCATGGCGAAACTCCAAGAGGAGCCGGTTCTCACATTCCCCGACTTTACGAAACCCTTTACAATTACGACGGACGCTAGCGAGTATGCAGTGGGGGCCGTGTTATCCCAAGAGGGAGGTAAAGGAGAACAACCCGTGGCATACGCAAGTAGGCGTTTGACGGAAGCGGAGGCGCGTTACAGCGCCTTGGAACGGGAACTGTTAGGCGTGGTATGGGCGGTCGAGCACTTTAGACCGTACGTGTTTGGGCGTAAGTTTAAGGTATTAACAGATCATCGGCCGTTAATGTGGGTAGGGAAGTTGAAGGAATCGTCGGCAAGGGTCACCCGGTGGAAGGAATTATTAAGCCAGTACAATATGGAAGTCGTATACAAGCCGGGGAGGGAAAATATCGTAGCCGACTGGTTGTCACGAGCCTTACAGGTGAATGCGATAGAGCCGGAAGCTGGAGAATATTCAGGGGGAATCCAGCGTTTTATACGGGAGTGGACACCGGAAGGAGAAGGGGAGCGAGATTCGGAAGCGACGGGAGAGGAGAGGGAAGGAACGCAAGAGGAGGGTTCGGAGGGGGGAAGACCGGAGGAAATAGAGGAAATAGAGGACATCATCAATGACAAACACAGACAGATCATTTGGAAGACTAGTACGACAGGACTGACAAAGGCGGAATATTCAAGGTACGGGAAATTCCGTATAACTACCGTTCGATCACAGGCAGGATTGGGGGAGGATATGATCAGGAAAATTCTGAGAGATGAATCTCGACCAGGGGAAACTTTTTACCTATATGTCGGTAACGCAGTTTTGTGGGAGAAAATAAAACGGTTGTGGAGAACGGAAAGGATAGGATTAGATCGCACATTTATCCGGTGTAAGCTGATGGTAGAGACGGTGAGGGAGGCGGAACGGCAGAAGGAGATCACGATAGCGTACCATGAGGGCAAGACGAATCACCGGGGAGTGCAGGAGACCTTGCAGGCATTAAAGCGAAGGTACTTTTGGGCTAGAATGCGGGAAACCATTGAAGAAGTGATCCGATTGTGTAAAATCTGTAACACAACAAAGTACGACCGACACCCTCCAACCGGAAGACAGGAAGAGACGGAGACACCCTTAGGACCACTGACAGACTTACAAATAGACACCTTCACATGGAAAGGGTATAAATGGATAACTGTCATAGATGTTTTCAGTAAAATAGCGATGGCATACCCAGTGGAAGACAGGTCAGCCGAGTCGGTATTAATGGCCCTCCGAATTTGGTTCCAGTTTTATGGGGTACCAGAGAGGATAACCTCGGACGGAGGTAGGGAATTCGATAATACCCGGCTTAGAACGGAGATGTTAGGGTTGGGTGTGGCATGGCACCTTAATACTCCAGGACACCCAAAAGGCCGGGGGGTAGTGGAACGGTTGCATAGTACACTAGGGGATCACCTTCGCGTTTTTCACGCAGAAAAGGGGTTAGAGGCTGGTATGGCAATGCCTAAAGCAATCGTAGCATACAATCATTCAATCCACGCGGCGACAGGGTTTTCACCTTTCGAAATGCTATTCGGCCTTCGCGAACGTAGGAGGGATACCCGTGGGGCAGTAGTGGACGAAGAATTCGCGGCGACGTTGGTGGCGAACAGGGTAGCACTCGGGGAGAGATGGGAAAAATCACGGAGGAAGCTCGTGGCAGAAAAGAATAGAAGGGTGAACCGCGAGAATCTCAAAGTACAGGATACGATGGAGAAGATCGCAATCGGGACCATTGTATACCGCAAGGTAGTGTCAAACCGGAGTAAGGAAGACGTGCGGTATGACGGGCCCTTCAAGGTCATTGCTATTCGAGAGCATAACGTGGTCACCATCCAGAGTATAGAAGATCCCCGGAAAAGGAGAACGGTGCACCTAGAACAGCTAAAGATTCCGTTGAAGTAATATTGTTTTTTTTTTTTTTTTTATCTTCTTCTCTCGTCGGTTTCCGGGTACCCTCGTTTATCTCGTTTTTATCACGCTTTTCGTTTATTCTCGGGGTCGTTCATGGTTCAGAGTCGTTTATTGTCGATTATCGGTATTTCTATTGTTTCACTTTTCGTCCATTCGTTTTATTCGGTTTGTTCGTTTATCATATTATCGTTATTTCTAGTGTGTCATTTTGCGTATATTCGTTTCGTTCGTTGTGTTCGTTTATGATATTCATGTTTACCCGTTGTCGGAAAATGATTTCGTGGGGTATCCTCTTTTCTAGACAAGGAAACTTATGTAAATATTCAATGATGTAAGTGATAAAGAGAAGTTTAACAGTTTTTGTGTTTTTTGTTTCCTCTTCGTTTTTTTTTTACTGTATTAAGTGAGTACCTGTAAATGAAGTGTATAAGTTCTGAGTTATGTGGAAGTTTTTTTTTTGTATATATATATTTATCTGTAACATTGATTTTTGTTTATTTTTTTCGGTCGGTTGTTTGGCCTGTGTAGGAGTTTACGAGGATTGTTCGTAAACTGGTGGGGGGGAGTTAAGATGTATAGGGGATAATATACATCCTAATTCCTAAAGTTAATCCCAAACAACCACCAAATGTATAAATAGAGGATTGCTGAGCAATAAAGACAGTCTATTATCAGTACCCGTGAGTGTTATTTCGTTCCTTATTTTCCTTTTTTTTGCTGTTTTTGCTCGAAGGAACTTAACTTATAAATAAATAAATATATATATATATATATATATATATATATATATATATATATATATATATATACACTTTTATAATATATTTTTTAATATCTAAAGGAACAGACCGAACCTTTGATCAAAGAACTATATAAATCAGATCGGAATAAAGACCTGTGAAGATAGGCGAGGCTTTTCTCATTCAAAAGCTGCGCCTCTGATGCTCATAAAGGGACCAGGACCTATATTATTTGCAGCCTAATCGTTTCACCTTCTGAGCATATTGAGTTATAAACAAAAAAACTTTCTTATATTTACGGCATAGTTACCATTCGTTCTTTCATTCACCTTTTTAATACCAGAATTTAGATCATTGATTATATATTACTTCTCATCAAACTGGCTCCGTTGATATATCCTTTTTTATTTTTAAATTCCTTGCCCATTTCAATTCGCAGTGCTACCTCTCTCCACTTCCATCAAACATCATTTGTTTACCCATCTCCTCAGTTATAAATATTCCGAAAGTGTGTAATAATAAATGAGTATACGAAT
Organism: Euschistus heros; assembly: GCA_003667255.2. Lineage (NCBI taxonomy): Eukaryota > Metazoa > Arthropoda > Insecta > Hemiptera > Pentatomidae > Euschistus > Euschistus heros. Next base: position 1,454,262 of record RCWM02000160.1, on the reverse strand, counting down.
GTTTGGTATATAAAATCGAAAAATAACAAATATGTTACCGGTCATTGGGACCGCCGGTTAAAGCAAAGCTTCCCAACGAAAAAACTGAAACTAAACCTTTCAGTGGCATTTTAGTTTTCTTACTTTACCTTCAAAAACCTTCAGTACGAAAAATGCACTCTTTATAATTAAGTATTATAATTATACAGTATTTTCTTCGTAAAAAAGATATTTTATAAATAAGTTCTTTGTGCTTGAAAGTACAAAATTTAATAAAAAAAAAGTATATTATAAAATTCACTACAAATAAATGAAAAATCTTTAAGCTCTTTCGGTAAATAAATGGAAAAAAAAAACAATATATAAAGTGTTTTCAGTAGTATTGTATTTGCAGTGTGTTTTGGCAGTACATACTATAAAATATCCCATACACTGATTTCCTTTTGATTTTACATAATAGTACTTACTGATTAGTTGGTGTATATCATCTCGTTTTTATTTATTATGATCGCACCTTGGGCAATCCGTATCCACACAACCCTGTTTAAAAATTATAGATAATGTTATTTTAAAAAATTATTGATAACGTATTTAATCTTGAAATTTAGTATTTAACCTTACGTTCTGATCATCCCTGGTTCATTTGACACTTTTTGATGAACCAATAAAAAAAGTGAAAAGATTATTCATAAACCATGGCGTTATAGATTGGGATAGCTGTCAGTCCAAGTTTACCTTCCTAGGACTGGGTGGGGTGTTCCCGCACCCCACGGTTCGATTTTCGCTTGCCATTTTTATAAATTTATAGATATCCATTAGTCCTTCTAGGAGTTTTCTTCTGCAAGTATCTTAATTCAAAGGATCAAAAAATAAATAAAAAAAACTAAATGAACTTCATGTTATTTGAACAAGTATGACCAAAAACAGGCCTGGGGTGCGCTCGCACCCCACGTAGTCCTTAGTGTGACCTAATATAGTTTAGTATAAATAACTAGTATAAAGTAAAATTACATTAGTATCATATGTACCCAAACCAAACAAATGTGTAATACTATTCAAGCGAACACCATACAAACAATATTATAAATGATGGGACAAAAAAAAAACAGAAATTATCAGTACATATAACGCTACCAAAGGTTCTGTAGACACTTTTGACAAAATGGTAGCAGAATATTCCACAAAATGACAAACTAAAAGATGGCCAATGAAGGAGATCGTTGACTGTTGGGTCGGGGATTGAATTTAGGGATGTGGAGGTCTGCAGCACCACGGATAGTGGTGGTGATAGTCTCCACTGCTGTGTCGATCTCACCTGGGATCAGGCACGGAGTCACTGAGGGGAGCGATTCCTGTATCCTGGTTCTGTTGCCCTTCCAGTCCGCTTCGTGCAGAAGGAACTTAGTGGCAGTTGGTGTGGCCGGAGTCCCTTCGAACGTGATGACCGAACCCAATGGATTGTTGTTAGGGCACAACCAGCTCGTGTGGTGAGCGTTGAGGTCCCCCAAGACAACATACCTGCTGCGGGCCTGTGCTTGAAGCAGCAAACCGTGAACAGGCGTATAGTTGGCCCGAGGTCTTCTGTAGACACAGCTGAGCGTGTAAGGATTTCTCAGTTGCACGTTAACTGTGATCATGTGGCAGCCCTCGCAAGAGTCCACGGGGTTCGGTATGAGTCTGGATGGTATGTCTCTTCTCACGAGGATGGTGACTGCCTGTGATCCCTGTACGTTTTCTCTGTAGGAGATGTAGTCAGTGAAGTGGAGTCGATAAGTCGGGGGATCTTAGTGTCAGTTAGTGCCACCACCGCTGGTCGATACTGAAGAAGGAGGACCTCTAGTTCAGTCTGCGATGAAGGCAGGCCTCTGGCCTCAGGTTGAGGACGTGCTCAGCGATCATCGAGCTTCTCAATCACCCTGGTCATGAGGTGCATCATTGAGGTCATCATCTCCATCATCGCGTCCATGCGATTGAGAAGCCGGTAGAGGAGCACGTTGGTGGCGTTTTCATGTAGGTCAGGTTCTGGTGGCAAGTTGATCTGGACTGGTTGTGATGCCAGCGTCAGTTGAGTAGTAGTGGTAGTACCGGTTTTTCGACGAGGAGCTGCTCCACCTGAGGCTTGAGAGAAGCTGAAGTCCGTACGGGTTGGGCGGGCTGCAGGGAAATTCCTCTCATTGACCAGCTGGTGCTGGTGATGGGGCGACATTGTACAGGTCCGCCATCTTCTCTGAAGACGGAGGCCCTAAAACGAATATTGTTTAACCTTTACTGGTAACTGCTTGAGGTGCATTAGCGACCTCTACCGGTAACTGCTCAAATCTGTTGCCAGTGGCAACTGGAGGGCGACTGGTTGCAGGCCTTGGCCTAAAGGAGTGTTTCTTTGGGACAGGTTCAAAACCTCCCGAGAGAGAGCGCTTGTCACTGGTGGCTCCTGATTGGTCCGTTGTAAGTCCCGTGGCCTCGTCGTACTCCATGTTGGAGGACGCCATCTGATTGGCCGGAACACTACGCCCTTCCTGTTCTTCCCGCACGTCTTGGCCTTGATCGGACAGAGGAACAATCTCCGGAACATCTTCTGGCGAACGCGGGACTACAGCCTCAAGCCTGCTATCAACGCCATGACCCGGCAAATCTCCAGGCTCATGAGCGATTGGAAGACGGCTTTGTGACATGACCGGCTCCGGCGGACCCATAACGACCACAAACAGTTCTGGAGATTGGTCCGAACCTTCGTCAACAAAAGGTGTGCGGTTTTCATCACTGACGGTGACCAGTTTTAACACCCGCTGGACAGGCTGAACACCTGGCCAGAGCATACTCAGCAAAGGATGCTGAGAGGACGGCTTATGCGCCACTGCCACCCCACGGACCACTGCCAAGTCCTAATGAGATGCCCATCTTCTCTACTTTCAAGGATCTTGAGTCTGTTCTCCGCCTGAAAGGGAGAAGAGCATCCGGACTGGACGGCATCCCGTCAACTATGCTGAAGATGCTTCCTAGGAAGGGTAAAGCCTTCCTACTAAACATCTTCAACTCGTGTTTCCGAATTGCTTATTTCCCCACGGTCTGGAAACGGGCTGTGGTGGTCCCCCTCTTAAAACCTAAGAGACGTGGTAACGTAGCGGAACATTACCGTCCTATCAGCCTCCTCTCTCACATCAGCAAGGAGTTCAAAAGACTGGCTCACTACCATATCCTGGACCACTGTCACCGTGAAGAAGTCATACCACCTGAACAGACCGGCTTCCAGCGAGGTGTTGCCTGCGAACACCATCTGGCCAAGCTTCAGGTCCATGCCATCGACCAGACGCATAGGAATAAAGCTACTGCGCTCATCTCGCTGGATTGCAACCAGGCCTTTTATTGTGTCTCACACCCCTTACTACTCCGCCGATTGGAAGAATACAGGTTCCCTACCGCCCCATGCCGACTGATCAGAAGCTATCTTAGCGGAAGATCTTTCTTCGTACGAGTCGGTGAGAGCCTGTCTCAACCAGTTCTCACCACCTGCGGTGTACCACAGGGATCAAACATTCCGAGGCGGTAGTTGCTGCATACGCAGACGACGTAGCCGTCTACGCCTCCAGCCTTAACCCTGGCCGAGTTCACGACATGGCTCAGAGAGCAACCTCCACCATTGTCGAAGCTCTGCACACCTGGAATCAAGGTTAACCCCAAGAAAACTGACGCTATTGTGAAGTCCTTTGCCGAATTCAGGAGATCCCAGAGATTTCCTAAGCACTTCACAGTAGACTATGTTGAGCAACCAATATCCAGCTCCATCCTATATCTTGTGGTCAACACACCTGATCTTCTCCACCCACGTGAAGAGCAGGATCAAACAGGCCAGGGCAAAGACCTACCGCCTCTATCATCTCCTGACTTCTCCCCAATTATCCCTCCGCCTCAAGCTCCAGATATACAAATCCATAATTAGACCCACCCTACTCCATGGAGCTCCACTGCTGCTCCACATGTACAAGAGTACACTACATGCCCTCCAAACGTTCCAGAACACTGTCCTTCGTTGAATCGTCCGTGGTACCAACCTTGAAAGGGCCAAAAACAGTCCCCAGACCTGGGAGGTGGCAAAGTTTGATCCCTTTAGCAGACGAACTCGCCGAGGGAAGGGGTTCAGGCTCAACAGACTGACCCGTTAGAACCACCACTGCCAGCAGAGTGACTCCTCCTCGCTCAACATAGAAGAAGGAAGAACATCCGTCAACAGAGTGGATCCAGCAGCTGCCGAGGACACCCATCTTCAAATGCCGCAAGGCAATCCAAGATCCTAACCCTAAATTCCTTTCAATTCCTATTGTATATATTGAAAATAAATGGAGGATTAGAAAAAAAAAGCCAATGAAGATTTTTATGATTTATTAGATATTGCAGGGCTAAATGCATATATTGCGTAGACGAAACTCCATCCTGACTTTAAAATTTTTTCACTTGACAGAAGGCGGATTTTTCTTTTGGAGATGGGGAAAAAAAAAACAGAACTGCTTATTAGAGAAACATTGAATAATCCAAATGTATGCAGAAGGCTGAAATGAGACAATAAGAATGATGCATCGACATTGAAGAAATCAAGAACCCAGGTCTTCAACGTCGTCGACTGCTACAGCAACTGGGCCCAAAAGTAGGGGAAGATGCTACTGGTGTCCTCGAAAAATCGATTCCAAAGTAAAAATTTCGTGTAATAACTGTAAACAATTTATGTCCAAAACATATAAAAAATAATCCTGTGTGTATAAATTGTATAAATGCTGAAAATTAATAATTTTTTTGAAATTTTTAATATTGTTTTGCTTTCATGTTTTTTATAATAATAAAAGTATTTTTTTTTTTTTTTCCACGAAACGGGCTTGGAGACCACGTGAATATCAAATTTTGGCTCCCCTCTTGTTTTTTCTTTCCTTCCATTTTTCTTTCATTATTTCTGCGTGTCTTTTTTTTCTTTCTTCTGTCCACGCCACTCCCTTTTTTTAAACTTCTCCTCCTGCCCACAACAACCTTCAATTTCTTAAGTCTGTTTCTATATCTTTCTCCGTCCTGGTCCGTTATACCTAATCTTTCCGTTTCTTCTTTCATCTGTTTTATATATCCTCCTGAGCTTTGAAATATTTGTATATTTAGTCTTTCCGGGACCATTCTTATCATATGTCCATAGAATTTCAGTCTTCTTACCCGGATTTCCGTTTCTATGTCCTTTGTATCTTTATAGATTTCCCGGTTGGGTCTAAGCCTGTATCCTTCTTGAGTCTTTTTGGGGCCATAGATCCTTCTCAGAATTCTCCGTTCAATCCTTAGTAGTTCTTCCAAACTAGGAATGCAAGCGGTTTGTGTCCCGTATAAAATCACAGGTTTAACGACTGTGTTGTAGTGTCTTATTTTTGCTTTTGTGCACAGGGTTTTTTTGTTGTAAACGTTAGAGGTTGCAAAAGATAGTTTCTTTAGCTTAGTTATTCTTTCCTTTATACTTTATTTTTCCGAACCGCTGCTACATATAGTCTCACCTAGGTACTTAAATTTGTTTGTTACTTTTATTGTTCCGTATTTAGTTTCCACTGATTTTTTTTTTAAGTCTGGGTCGGTAGTCGGTAGTAGTATTAGTTCTGCTTTTTCGTAGGAGATTTGTAGACCTGTTTTTTCCGAAATTTCTGTCAGGATGTTTATTTGTTCGATGGCTTCTTCTTCCGTTTCCGCTAAAAGGGCAAGATCGTCTGCGTAGGCAAGGCATTTTACTTTGACATGGTTGTTCTTGGTCCCTATAATCGCACCCGTATTATTAACTTTCCATAGTTCTTTCATTATTTTATCCAATACAACGTTGAACAATGTTGGGGAGAGGCCGTCTCCTTGTCTAAGTCCTGTTTTTATTTGGAAAGGTTTGCTGCTGATCCCTCTAAATCTTACCTTGGATTAGGTGTCCGTTAGTGTAAGTTCTATTAGTTTTCGAGTCTTTTGATCTACTCCGTATTCTTTTAGTATTTCCAGTAACGATTTTCTATCCACTGAGTCGTAAGCTTTCTTAAAGTCAACAAACGAGATGTAGAGGTTTTTTTTTGGGGTTTTGTCTTGTAGTATTTTATCAGCAATTTTATACTTAGGATTTGTTCTTGGCACGATCTTCCCTTTCTGAAGCCTCCTTGATATTCTCCGATTTTAGGTTCTATTTGAGGGTTCAATCTGTTGAGTAGTGTTTTGGAGAAAATTTTGTAGCTAACGGGTAGTAGGGAAATTCCTCTATAGTTATTAGGGTCTGTTTTTGTTTCCTTCTTATGCAATGGATGTATTAGGGCACTTTTCCATTCCCTGGGAATTTTCTCCTCTATCCAGATGTCCATCATTAGTTCTGTGATTTTCTTCCTGAATTCATCACTTGTCAATTTCCACATTCCTGCCAGTACTCCGTCCTCTCCTGATGCTTTGTTATTTTTTTAGTGTTGCAATTATGTCCTCTATTTCTTCATCGTCAGGTGGGTCCGACTCTACCTCTAAGGGGGTGTTGTTATGTGTAATTATTCTTTCTTTGGGTTCATCGCAGTTCAGTAGTTTCTCGAAATAGTCTGCCAGTATGTTACAATTTTCTTCATTTGTTTGAGCCAGTGTCCCGTCCTTTCTTTTTAGTACATGTCCTGAGGGTGTGTAACCTTTGACTTTTTGTTTAAAAGCTTTATAAAATAGCCTAGTTTCGTTTTTTCTAAAACTTTCCTCCATTTCCTCTAGGTGCCTGTTCAGGAATTCTCTTTTTTTCCTTCTTAGTATTTGGTGTGTTATTTTCCTCTCGATAATATTCTTTTGATAGTTTTCGATAGTTTTGTTTTGGCTCCAGTTTTTCCATGCGTCCAATCTTTTCTTTAATGTATCTCCGCAATCAATGTCCCACCTTTCCTTTCTCTTATATATTCCTTGTGGTGCTATTTCTTCCGCAAGATCCGTCATGTTCTTTGTAGCTTCTTCCCAATTTTTTGGGGGTTTTAATCTTTCTCGGTATTCCTGTGTTTTTTCTCTTACTAGGATTTCTCTGTCTATTTTCTTTGTTTTAGGTTTTTCTGTGTGCTGGATCTTTTTTGCTGGTACCAGTTTCATCTTTATTTGTGAAGGGAAGTGGTCTGATGTTACATTTATGGCTCTTTTTACTCTGACGTTCTGAATTTCCTTTTGGTATCTCCAGGAAATCGCTAAATGGTCTAGTTGGAGCTCTCCCAGGAGGGAGTTTGGTGATACTCATGTTTTCTTTTTGCTGGTTTTTGCTCTGTAGCATGTGGAAATGAGTTTTAATCCCGCGTTTTGGCAAAGTTGAATCAGTATTTCTCCGTTCCTATTTGTCCTTTTATGTGCCGGGTATTCTCCTACTATTTTCTTATATTTTTTTTCTTGTCCTATTTGTGCGTTAAAGTCTCCCAGTAGTATTTTACACTGTTTTTTGGTATTTTATTTATCTCATCCTCTAGACCTTTCCAGAAATCCTCAACCTTCTCCGAATCCTTCCTGTTATCTTCGTTTATAGGTGCGTTAGCATTTATTACTGTGTATTTTTTGTTAGTAGCTTTTATCGTGAGAATTGATAACCTGGAGTTGGTGCTCTTGAAGTCTGTTACTGTGTTTAGAAATTTCTTGTCTATTAAGAGGGCTGTCCCAAGGTGCGGTAGGTTTTTCATAATTTTCTTTCCTGGCTTTCCTTTAAGTATACTGTATCCATCGAAGTCTATTATTTCTGAGTCTGTGACCTGTGTACCTAGTCTCTTGTAATGCCATTATGGATATATTCAATCTGCGTATTTCGGTTGTAAGTTGTCTTAGTTTTCCTACTTGTATGAGCGAATTTATGTTGTACGTCTCTATATGATATTTTCGTTTTTACTTGATATTCTGTTGTTGGTTGTTGTGGTGCTCCGATTCACGACCTCTTCGCTTCTCACTGTCGGGCACCCTGGAATCCGATCGCCCGACTTTGTCTTCAGGGTATTGTTTTTCGTGTGAAGCTCTTTTCATGATATTGTTCGAAATTAGTTTTGGGTCGGGTTACCCCGACGAAGTACAACTAGAGTTGTTAGCTCTAGAGTAAATCTATTTTATTACTATTATTTTTTTTTTTTGTAAATCAATCATTTTTATGATCAAAATGTACAAATTTATTTGACAATTTATTAATAAATAAACAAAAATTGTTGTTATATTCGTTTTTTATTTTATTTTAACCTATAATATACCTAAATATTAAATACATTAAAGAAAAAAGTATTAATTGTGGTTTAGTATGTAAAATTGAAATTTAAAGTTGGTGTGCGAGCGCACCCCACTCAGTCCCTAACGTTTCATAATCCACCCCGTCCTAGGAAGGTTAAATTCGAATCTGCTCATTTCAATACAACTAAAAACCGAAGAAGAAATTGAAGAAGCAGTTGGTGTATTTATGAAAGCTGTACAGGAATCTGCATGGGCCTCATTCGTTCCTAGAATGAACAAAACAGGTTCTCTACCGAGTTACCCGCAGTACATGTCCCTGATCACAGCAAAGAGAAGGGAGCGAAAAGTACGGCAAACAGACAGACTTCCTTCAGACAGACGAACATTTAATAAATTGAGTAACGAACTGAAAAGACAAATTATGAAAATCAATCAGACCAAATACGATTATTACTTATCTAATATCACGACCGACGACGGAAGCTTATGGAGGCACACTAAAAAACTTTTAAAGCATGACGAGGTGATAGAACCTCTCAGAAAAGAAGATGGGTCCTGGGTGGTGTCGGACAAAGAAAAGTCTGAACTCTTTGCTGAACATTTGTCGACTGTTTTTACACCACATACAGACTACCCAGACAATGAAGATGAAAATTACCAACAAGAAACCCTAGAAGCTCTCCTTCAATTGACATTATCACCACTATCTTTCACTCCTTCTGATGTATTACAAGTAATCAAAAAGCTGTCACCAAAAAAAAGCTCCAGTATTTGACTTAATCACCACTGACCTCCAGAACTTTACAACGCAATTCTCAGGAATACAAAATTCCCAGTTCAATGGACATATTCTTATATTACCATGATATATAAACCAAACAAAAAACACCGATTCACCTTCTTCATACCGACCAATTAGCCTACTTCCTTTGTGTTCTAAAGTTTTTGAAAAATTATTTTACCGACAAATACTAGGACATACTGACAGATAAACAAGTACTGCCTACACATCAATTTGGATTCCGTTCATTTCACTCAACAGTTCATCAACTACACCGTGTAACGGATTTCACATCAATCTCACTTGAGAAAAGACTATATGCTACTGGGTCATTTCTAGATGTAGCCCAAGCATTTGACAAAGTTTGGCATGACGGACTTCTTTTTAAATTGAAAAATCTTCTTCCTTTTACCTATTATCTGATCCTTCAATCTTTTCTCTCTGTCCGACAAGGTTCAGATATCTCCTCTAATAATTCATTAAAAGACGGAGTACCACAGGGGTCAATACTAGCTCTACTGTTATATCTTCTTTACACTCACGATATGCCACTTAGCCCTCATACATTAAGAGCAGCATACTATTGCTGATGATACAGCAATATTAACTAGACATAACGACCCCACAATTGCATCATTAGCTCTTCAGTACTACTTAACAATACTACAAGATTGGTTCAAACAATGGAAAATAAAACTAAATTACACCACAGCACATAACCTGTACACTCAGACAAGACTTGTCCACCTGTCTTCATTGACAATCAACCCTTACCACAAACGAACGAAATTCATTACTTAGGACTTACATTTGATAGAAGAATGACCTAGGGCCCACATGTAAAACAAAAACGTCTCAGTCTAACCAAAAGATTAAAGCTTCTGTATCCAATACTTCATAAACGATCGACATTAAAACTCTGATAACGACTGAATACATACACTTACGTACTTAAACCCATATGGACATACGCCACGCAAATACACGGGACTGCAAAAAATACACACCTTAAAAAAGTACAAATATTCCAATCAAAATTAGTCAGACTAATCACGAAATCACCATGGTACATTTCAAACAACACACTTCACACTGATTTAGAAGTACCCACAGTAAAGGAACATATACACAGCGAGGAGATATACAAATAGAGCTGCTATTGGGATAGGTCTGAGCTACAGGGAGGTGGGAGCAGTATTCCCCCACCACTATACTACCCAGAGTTAACCCAGTTCCCAACTCACCAAAATTATTTTAGACTGCTGCTGATGCAGGTATAGGTAATAAAATTCCTTCAAACACAGTGCATCGATTTTTACTTAAACTTTGTTGATGTAAAGGATTTTCATTGAATATAAAAGTTATAATTAATAATAAAAATTCAAATATTTCAAAGTATTGCGATACTTCTGACGTGGAGTTTATTTAAAAAAAGTAATTGCATTTATCACCATCGCGAACTTAATTTGACTAGGTACAATGAAAGAACTTTGCGTTAGGTACTTACTTATGAAAGCTAAGCTGCTTATCATTTTTAGCCCCAGTCTTTTTGTTGTTCTTACATCCAATTGCAGCACAAAAAGACATACTTAATGTGGAATGGATTTATAAACAAAATTAAAACTCAACGAGAATAGGTTTACGAAAAAAATAAAAATCAAAAGCAAACTCTTGTAACTTTAGTTGTAACTTTTGAGGTTAGGGTAGCATATTGGAGGGGGAACGAATCCCATCTTCACTCCACTCGTGACTGTTCTATTGTATATCTCATCGCTGCATATACATGAGCTTTATAGACGATTTCACGACAGACTTCATGGATATAACCACAAATTGTTGAACGATGATGTGCGAAAGACATTCGATATCTATGAAGAATGATATATTTTAGAAGGATACGACATACTGGGTGAAAAACTAAGTTCTGCTTCAATATATTTAAGACGAGTTGGATTGAGGATATCGGAATATGGATTGAAAGTGTTGCAGAGGTACTGAACGTATATTCGGGTTTTTTGTTCGTCTAATATTTTCTATAGTTACGAATCAAGTTAAAGTATTTCCGTTTTTGTATGTAAAGAGCTCGTTGAGGTCTCTTTGTATTAGCGTTATTACCAATCCAGAACTCATGTGGGATACATTTGTACACCAGAAAATTTTTTAAATTCCTATTTCAATATGTATATTAATTTAAAAACATTTTTTGTTTAAAAAGTAAAAACAACGTAAAAAGAGCCATTAGAATATAGAAGTCTCATCGATTAATTGCATTTCGAAGCTTGGTAGAGCTCGATAATGCTGTATAATGGAAGTTATGGACAAGGCCTCTGAATAAATAGACGATATAGTTAATTGATTGTTGCAATCACATTACGAACTATCATCAATCCTTACCTCACTAGTTACAACGTTAAGCAATGTATCAACTTGTCAGCGAGAGCAATATAATTACAATTCACAGAACATTGAATATCTGGAAATGTTAGCTACAGCTGGCAGAAACACAACGGTTGCTTATTTGGATATTAATTACTCTGACGAACGATTTATACCAAACAAGAATTTCTTAAACAAAAATACCGAAATAATATTTAAAGGGTTATTCTACACGTCTATATACAGTAGGATATAAATACATAACATAGGCTATATCCTATAAAAACATGAAATTGCTCGGTGAAGATGAATTGTAATGAATATTTAATTGTTTGGCCTGGACTACCAATCGCGAACTAAACTGGATCTAAGAGCTGTACGAACTCCCCAAAAAGAACAGATTAATTTATGAACGTAGGTCCTTAATGGTGTCAATATTAGTTGACTTATTACAATACCTAGTTCCTTTATAATATATCCAAAAGAAATTTGTAATATAAGCAGTCGAAATATGAACGAATCTAATTTGTACAAGTCATTTTAAATAAAAATTCTTTATTGATTCTTGCATATTGTTTATTGCTATTTTTATCAATATTTGAGGTTGGATTAGGTTAAATTTCTTATGAACACGCAATATTGAGAGTCATTTATTTAATTTACATTCTTCTGTTCCGTTCTTATATTATATTCCTTATTTTTTTAATCTTTGTTTTATTGAGTAATTGAGAGTTATATTACTACTACTATCACCAAGAATAGCTGAGAGGTATCTTTGCAATTGTACATCCTAAAAATCACTATCACATCGATGGATGTTTTTATGTTGAATGTGTCTAATCGTTTAATATATATTATTTTGTTATAAGATAATATAAATATGATCTATTAATAGTCAAGATTCATATAACATCATCCCGATCAACATTTATTCCTATCTTAATGATAGAACATTGATAGTAAGTCATAATTACGCCCATTCATCCCTCTTTATCAGTCTGCCGAAGTTCCTCAAGGAAATATCCTAGCTCCCATCCTCTACACAGTGCATACTGCTGTCATCCCGACCCATCCTAGCACTGTCCTCACCACTTACACTGATGACACATGTCTGTTATCAGTAAATAATGATCCCTTCACCTTTCGTCGTAAACCTACGATATCTTGTCTTACAGTATCCTTTAATTATATTTCTCTAATCCCTGTTTAACAGATCCGCTACCTGGGACTCCATTTGGACAAATTTCTCACTTGGAATCCACATACAAGACTAAAACGACAAAAAACGGCCCGTCGTTTTAGACTACTCCAAGATTTAAAATGAAATAAAAAATAATCTTTATTCTGGGACACCTTGTCCCCTAAGAATAATATAAAAGTACAATAAAAAGGTATTATTTTTTGGCTGCGTACATATCAGGCAGCGACTTATTCAGAATGTAAATTATATACATATAAATATAGAAGGTGAAATTTTAGATTTAAAAACAAGTCTTCGGGTTCAAGTGAGAAAAACAAAATATAAATGAAATAAAATAAAATAAAATAAAAATAAAAAATAAAATAAAAAGAAATATTCTAACACTAATATATGTTTGAAGTAATATTCTAACACTAATATATGTTCATTATACACTAATGAATAAATTATGTTTAAAGGAAGTGAGAGAAGGAGCATTGCGGATCGAAATGGGTATGGAATTTAAAAATAACGCTGCACGATTAGTAAAGGATTTTTCAAAGTAAGCAGTTCGATGAGATGGGACATACAAATCTATAGCCTGAGATCTGGTGTTCAAAATGTTCTAAAGGAAGAACGAAGGGCAATAATGTCGTAAATGTACGAAGGTTTTTTAACTTTAAGGATTGGAATAGAGAGGAACAAAGGAAGTATTGTCTCCGAAAACTTGGATAAAGCCACTTTAACTCAGAATACCAGCAAGTGATGTGAGAACGCCTGGGGATCCCAAAAATTAATCTTATAAAGGAGTTCATTAATCTTTTCAGCTTCAGCATAATCGAGGTGGGGAAGGATGAGGGAAGATACTAACAATTGACGGGTATTGCGAGGGAAGGAGGGAAAGATTAACGGAATCCTAGGAGCCGTTTGAGGATGGAGATGGCTATTCGGGTAATGTGGGAAATATGGTTATTCCAATACAGATGTTGATCGAGTACTACTCCGAGGTTTTTGACAGAGTTTGTGAACTGAATAGGAACGAAAAAATGTCTTGAGTAATTTTTAAAAGAGCGGATTGGGTGGAATAACCTGAACGGAAGCCTGATTGAAGAGGAGTTAGGAGATCTTTATTTTCAAGGAATGTAGCAAGTTGAGAATGGACTATTCATTCTAGTGGCTTAGATAGGTTTGATATGATAGAAATAGGCCTAAAATGGGATGCTGTGGTAGGTGAAGGAACTTTATTCAAAGGAGGAACTAGGACCTTTTCCCATGCTGTGGGAAAGGAAGAGGTTTGTAAGGAGAAGTTATAATTATGTAGGAGAGCAGGAACGGTGATAGAAAGAGTGAGTTTGATAATTTTTACTGGGATTTGATCAGCACTGAAATCATTTGTCCAGTTAAAAACTAAAGCTAGTATATCATCAGGAGGAATATAAAGAAAGTAAAAGTTATCTGGATTAAATGGAAATTGGAGAATATAATAGGATAAAGTATTGATAGGAGGCTCATTGGGAGAGGAATCTACAAAAAAGGAATTAAGTTCGTTAGGAGTCACAGGATAATACGTACTGGATGAGTAACTCGTAACCGAAAACTTCCTTAGAATTTTCTACTTAGGTTTTGAATCTGGAGCTTCGGATTGGATGTTATGAAAATACTGCGCCTTGGCACGGCGTATGGTAGACTGGGTGAGGTTTCAAAGGGATTTGAAAGTGGAGTAATCATCAGAAAATCTGGGACGCCTGAAGCGTCTTCTAGCTGCATCTCTTCTTTTCATCAGATCTCTTATTTCTTGATTAATCCAAGGAGCAGGTAAACGTCGGGAGGTAGAGGTTTTGAGTGGTGCTAGATGATTAAGACATGTTTGTAGATTAGATGAAAGGCATTCCACCATTTCATCTATAGAGTGGGAGGAATAGATTGGTTCAATGGAAAGGGATAATGAGTCTAGTAGAGGGTTTATATTTTCAGGAGTTAAGGAACAAAGATTGCGCCAGGAAATTTTTTTATTAAAGATCATACACCTATGATCCTCAATAAAGAAACATTGTAGGAGATTTGGATAAGCTCGTGACATGAGAGAAAGGGTATTAGATTTTGAGAAAAAGAAAGTAAATTTTGAGGAGAATCAACTATAAATAAATCAAGTAAAGTGTGAATGAGGATATAATGAGGAATGGATACCGATGAGGAGAAAATGTATGGTTTGAGCCAAGTTTCCGAGACAGCAAAAATATGGTAAAAATTGTGAAGGAAATAATCATGAAATTCATCGAAATGTGCAGGAAGGGATTGGGAGTTAACATGACAGGTCAACAGGGTGTTATTCCATATTTATTGAATAAAGGATAAGCTACAGAGGAAAAAGGGAGCAAAGGGGATATTTGGAGACAAACAGCAAGATACAATTGCTAAAAAGTAATATACATTATATGTACTATCAGAACAAGGAAATAAATAAAATAAATGAACTTGTAATCTTTGATAGAAAATCTGAAATATAAAATAAACGAAACCTGCCAAATTTATCTTGCCGTATAATAATAGATAAAGTATGATAAAACAAAACATATAATTAATAAAAACGTAATTTAAAGAATAAATAATTATCTTTAAAATAAATGTGTGTAAAAATAAAATGTACACACACACACATACATTTGCTTTTTATACATACATGTATAAAAAGCAAAACAAATAAATATAAAAACAAAAAAATAACTTTTTAGGGTAACAGTTAATCAACCGTCAATTAAGCGCTTCCAAATCTTCTTCTTTGTTAATTATCATTACAGGTTGACCATCTTCACGCCGACAGCGAACCCTTCCTCGCGCAAACCAGACATACTTCACTTTGCTAACCGCCCTCTTCTGCCTCCCTAGCGAGTAAAGCTGCCAGTTACCGCGGATCATCTCTTCGCCGACGAATATTTTTTCGTCCATTTCCCAGCAGAGGTGTCTTCTACTAAAATCTTAGGCCTATGTCTTCAACGCTGGGTTTAATTCCCATAGCCGCACCGACAGAACAAATTACGCCCTCTGTTGATTCTCCAGACTATATAGGAACACCTCTGATTTCTAGAGAATTCGAGAGCTGTGCCTGGTCCGTTTGATTTAGCCTCACCTCTAATTTTTTGATAACTCCTTTCAAATTATTATTTTGCATTAATAATGTTTCGATTAACTCCTCTTGTCCTTTGGCCCGCTCTTCTAAAGATTTAAGCCTCTCCGAATTTTCAAAAGCGAGGTCTGTCTGTTTATTGACTATACCCTTGATTTCCTTTATGCCATCGGTCACTTTTATATTTAGTTATGTTTTCCTCCATATTCTTATTGGAAACTGCGATATACTGCCGTGTCGTGGTGGCCGATTCACATTTAGGGCACTACCATTGGTTGATTTTTTGCTGCGTCATTTCCGCTTCGTTTAAATTACAGCATTTTACGTGGCACAGTTTTTGGCACAAAACACAGGCCAGTGCAGATTTATGAACTCTTGAGATGGTAGATTTGCGCGAAGAACACAGCGTAATCACTTTAAAATAGGTTTATTTATTAAAGAAAGACTGCGTCTAACACGGCGATCTAAGTTGTTGAAGTGGGAGCACGCATACGTTCAAAGCTTCCAATAAATTGCAAGAGACTCATTTACATGAGTTATTAGGATCTATATGGGGCATACGGAGTTAGGCTTTGGTGCTCCACTTTCTGTCGTTCTTAGTTATTTTATTTTTTTAAATGTTTATTTATAATTTGTACATCAGAAAATTAACCATCTTTTTCTTGTTATAATAGTTAATTTGTTACAACATAATTACTACCTCTTAAAAAACTTGGATATGTCTTTTGGCTGGTGGTATATAATTGTTTACTATTACGTTTTTTTTTTGTTTTGTTTTTTTTTACATTCGTTTTTACAGGCTCTAGTTCTGTTTGTGTTATTCGTATCCAAGATTTAACGGAAATTTTTTTATTACAAATTGAATGCAGAATACGTTTTGTTATGTAACATTTGTCGCTAGGACCTTCCTTTTAATATCTATATAGGGGTTGAATGAAAAAATCACATTTTAAACCACTATTTTCACTCAACTTTGTTCATTTCGAACAATCATTGATTGTTAATTTAATCGAACTATTAGTTAATGTAATTTGATTTTTTAATTATAAAATGTTAATCATCAAAAGAAGATAAACGTTGAGAAGGATTTGGAAATGTAATCGACAGTTGATTTTTATGTGATACAAAGACTGATGGGTTTAGAAGCCCAGGAGACGAACCTATTCTATATACATGGTTAGACATATCCATGATCTATTGTTTTTCCTAGCCGGGGAAAAGTATATTTTCTTTTATATTAATGCTTTCTGAACTTGAACAGAATATGCCGCAAGGTAATTTACTGTTATTTTTTATCCTACTTTTCCCCAATTAATTTTGCGAATGGATTTGTAAATTGAAGACCATTTACAATATCTTTTAGCCGTGGAGTTATATATTTTTCTCCAGGTGCAGAAAGCTGAGATGACTGAAAGAGCCAGGGGGTTCTAAGATTCCACAGGCTGGCTAATATATATGCAAATATTATACAGATTGGCTATTTGTATGCTCAGGGCAAACGAATAAATTAATGTCCTTATTACCCGACCGGAGTTGTAGCGCTGCGGGCCGAGACTCGATGAAAAACTCCTAACGTAAAAATGAGTCGAGCCTCGGGGAAATTGCGATATAATTCCCGGCAACTGGTGCAGCGTTTCCCCTAAACCTCCCCTACGTGAATTTTCAGAAGGAAAACGAGCCCTAACTTCTTGTGAAGCCTTATTTTAATTATTAATTACTCAAATTAAATCGCAATTATGATCACTAGAACGTATTCCAAGAAGAGCTCATTAATTAGCTTACCTAATTTACATCAAAAGTGTTAATGTTTAAAGTGGAGCCAAATATTTTCCTCGTGAAAAACATTTTCTCAGCACCATTTTTTACTAATTAAATTCTTGTATGTGTTAATCCGATTTAAATCTTCCTAAATACTTGTTTGTATTAATTTTACCCTGTATGGCTAATCCGTTTACCTTTTTTTTTCATATTATTAATAACCTTATTCTTATTAAAATATTATAAAATTTAAGTTTCTCTATTGTCAATCCGGGAATAAAACGATAAACTTGAAAAATAATAAGACAAAATATATATTAACTAGCATCTCCTGTCGCGGCTTCGCCCACCGTTATCAGTATAAAATGTTAAATATACTAACTAGTAATTGATGTTTTATTTGTCGAACAATAAATACCTTGTATTGGAGTATGCAATGGAGCATAAATGCTTCATTGGTATTTTCATGCAAAGCAGTAATTTTTAATATGGTTTAAATTGCACAGATTAAGTAGTTGAAGATTTTATAAATGCATAATTAGACATCCAATTTTAATTTTAATGAATGAGTAGGTATCCAGATAGATACAGTTAAGAAACTCTTGCAGATTTGGACTGCTTTATCAGTCCTTACAACTAAAGGCCTATGAATCATATTATTAGAAACAATATAAAAAAGAAAAGGATCGACATCTTGATTTGGTAATAATTTTTATTGGGCAGAAATAATTATGTTTATTCAATCTGGTTGGATTTAAAATTCTAACCATAAAAGTGAAGTGACAGTGTGGCAAACCTTAATTCTGCCACTCGAATATTTAAAATTAAATAATTATTATAGTGAAGTGTGATATTGCTAAACCTTCCAAGAAATATGAAGATCCTGTAGTTAAAATTTGGTACAGATAGGTCCAGTAGTTTTACCGTTGTAAACTCTATTGCAGAATAAGGCTAACACCACTAGGATCCAAATGTAGCACCACATATTTATCTTTTTTAACAAACTGGTTCGGTAGTTTTTGCGGTTTTTGATCACAAACAAAAAAATGTCCTGCCCTTTTATATAGTTGTATAAATTTATAAATTATAGGTTTCTCTCTTTTATAAATCCGGCGATGAAATTATATGCCTGAAAAATAATTAGACAAAATATATCATTTGATATAGTTAGTGGGCATTATTTTCATAGTCTTAGGTATTTGTAGTAAAATCAAATCTATACTATTATACAAAAGAACGAGACGTTTTTTGTTTTTGGTCACTAACCACGAAAACTACTGAACCAATCCGTACCATCGTACATTAGCTTTATGTCATAACATGCAACCTGAAAAGACATGCTCGTTGATGATGCCGAACGAGTGGGTGGGCAATCGGCTCGTGTTATAGGTGTGTCGCTATAGGAAGCGGTTTTTAACACACATCAAAGGGAATTTGTTTCCCCATAACACATGCCGAAACAAAGACAATCGCTTATTCTTAGCGAATATTCGTGAAGCCCATTTCAATAGCTAATCATTATTAACAGTTATAATTGGTTTAAAATGGAAAAAATATTAAAACGTAAAAATTTGAAGATAAATAAGATTAAGTGAGTACGTAGTGGTTTTAAAAATATATAATTTAAATCGATAACTAATTTCATAAATTTTGGATTAAAATGGATTATAACTAGATATATATATATATATATATATATATATATATATATATATATATATATATATATATATATATTTACGATTGTCTTTGTATTTGGAAATTACGTTGTCTATTCAATTAGTCAAGAAGAGATATTTGTAACTTAGTTCACTTTTGCTCTCAGTTTAGTCTGAAAGTAGATAGAATTCCGGGAAGATAGCATGCTTACTTGGAATCTCATCTCAACTAATTTACTTTTTTATTTAGAAAATTTCTTTAGTCTTGTCAAAGTCCGATAATGTTATTTTATTAAGTTTTTAGTATTTCTCAGCTCACATTTCCAGTTGTGAATAATACAAATAAATAAATAAAGTTTATTTACTTTACTGCATGAGGAAATAACATTTTTTTGTAAAATAAATAATAACTTGCAACAATATTAATAAAATGTACTGCTTCTGAAATATTTACAATTAAAAATAATCTATTACGAAGTAATTGTTAGTATTTAGAAAACTGTTATCAATATATTTACAACTATATGATTGAAGGATGTTGCCTCATGCAGGCCTCCCCTTAATGGGGGCTATGATCGTCTTACATCCCTGGAGACCAAAAACCTACTTGGAAGTGGAGTTCACAATTTCATTCCATTGTTCTCTCCATTTCTCTTTATCACGAGCAGTTCTCATCCAATTGGGACCAGTGACAGTCTTGAGGACATCACTCCCGGGAATAGTATATCATTGGGTGAATAAAGCTTATGCAAACTTTATTAACACATGTGACAATGTAATAGATATAGGAAAAAAACTTTATTTTGGGACAAAGTTTCTTAAGAATAACTTTAAATAACACAAAGTAAGATCATAACTGGCCGAGAGCTATTAAAAATAAAACATTATAGATAAAATTGAATAGAAATATGTATGAAAAAAATACAGAGAAGAACTAGAAAAATTAAAAACTATAAATAGAAAGAGAGTGAAAAAATAGATATACAAAATAGAATCTGTAATCCTTATAATTACAAAGCGTCGAGTCGGAGGGAAGTAAGATGGTGAAAGAATAGTGCTTTGAATGTTTCAAGGGGTGAAGCATTGCGGATACCGGGCGGAGGGAATTCCAAAGAGCAGAGGATTGGACAAGGAAGGAACGTTGGAATGCAGTACTTCTGTGGGGTGCAGTATAGAGATCGGAAAGGCGAGATCTTGTCTGCAGTGATTTGATAGGAGACTTAAATTTCAGGTTACTGTTGATGAAGGAAGGGTGACGGGTGTTGATAACTTGGAATAGGTAGGTGCTTAGGAAGTATTTTCTGCGGAAGGAGAGGAAAAGCCATTTTAACTCAGTGTAGAGATGCAAAACATGGGAACGTCTCGAGGTTCCGAAGACAAACCTAATGAAGCAATTCATGATGCGTTTTAATCTATCTTTAAGAACCGTTGAGAGCACGCCATATATCACGCAACCATAGTCAAATTGGGAGAAGATAAGGGAGGATACTAGAAGTTTGAGTGTGGGTAGGGGAAGGAGGTGACGGGAGAGGTGAAATAGTTTTAGGATACCGATTGACCTTTGAGAGATTTGTGCAATGTGGGATTTCCAGGAGAGGGTTTGATCAATGGTTAAGCCTAAATTTTTAACAGATGAATAGAAAATTATTGGATGGCCATTAAGGAATAATGTGGGAAAGTTGGCATTTGAATGGAAAGGGGAATGTGATCCAATGGTAATTGCTTGAGGTTTAGCTGCGTTTAATGTTTATTTGTTCAGACTTGCCCAGGCACAGATATCGTCTAGATCTTCCTGAATTTTGGAAAACGCAGCTAACATTTATGGTGGAGGAAAGGAGAAGTAAATGTGGAAGTCATCGGCGTAAAGGTGATGGGAACAATGGCGAATTGAATGGGGAAGATCATTGATGTAGGAATTAAACAGTAGAGGGAAAATGCTCGAAACTTCAGCTACTCCTGATCGCAGAGTGAGGAAAGAGAATAGTCCTTGGTTAGGGATGGGAACTGCTTGAGTGAGGTGGGAAAGGAAAGATTGAAACCAAAGGAGGGCGCTGTAGGAAAAGTTCAATGATTTCAATTTGGAAAAAACTATATAATGGTCTAAGAAATCGAATTCTTTAGAGAAATCAAGTAGGATCAGGAATGTCAGTTCTTTTTTATCCATCGCTGCTTTGATATCAGTGATAATTTTAATGGGGGCGGATTGTGTTGAGAAGCCGGGACGAAAACCAGATTGGAAGAGATCGAGTGATTCCAAGTTACTCGATCTGGAAACTGGAAATTTGGGATTGCACCAATCTTTGTAAGGGGACGGTAAACCACTACATAAAGGAGAGAATGGACATTTATGGATATTTCAACAAATAAAGAGTCAATGTTTGGGAGATTTGAAGGAGATGAAAGAAAAAGGACACGAGACTTCAGGCAATCATGGACATATAGCGCCCCCCCCCCCACCGCACAGTGGGCAAAAAATACGGGAACGTACTTAATACTGTGAGGATTAGCCACCTGTTCCAGGTGAGTTGTGAACTAATTACTCCATTTTTCTATTATTATGAAGTATTCGTACTGGATTACTATGCTTCACTTCACTAATTAGGTTTATAAATATGCAGATAGAAAAACAAAACAAAATTAAGAAAACTAACACAAAATAAAGAAGTTAAAGGAAAAAGAGTTAAGAGATGTTGACTGTTTGCAATCTCTGGCCAGACTGATAAAGAAATAATAAGAGCGAACTGTCAGGAGTTTAAGTTGCCTTGCGTTAAAAAATGGTATTTAAGAGACTAAAGAGCCCTGAAACGATGACAAAATGAAATATGAGTTATAGGCAAGGGGGGAGACCGAAGGATAAAATTCAATTTCTCCTAAACTAGGAAAAACAATAGATCATAGCCCAGTCGATTTATACATTGAAATTTGCAAAAACGCATGTATCTACCAGTTTTAATATGTTGTCAGGATCTTTAAGGATAGTTAATATACAAGATAGCAACCCTCAATATCTAGTGTAATTTTGCATTATTCGAAAACACGGAAAACTTTAGCGCTATATCATTTTTTCGCTAATATGTAAATTTGCTTAGCATATGTGCAATATTAAAGAGCACTAAATTTGTGACGATTTAATCTCAACCGCAGAAGACGCCAATTTTGAGAGTAGATCTGTAAAAGAGTGGGGACCACGGCAATGTTATCGTTTATGGTGACTACTTGAATTTCCTAGTCTTCCTCAGTGACTTGAGGACGAGTGAAAACAAGAAATGTGGCAGAAGTAGATTACAGCTGCTTCTCTTGTAGCACTATGATAATGTGTATAAAAAAAGTTATGAGGCGCAGGAATTAGTTGATATCGTGTTTTGTTTATTTGCAGCATTCTCTGGATATCAGTCTAAAATACATGTTTTTAAATACGACAATAGATACTTGTACATATTTTTAAATTGAAAAAGAAGCAGGTAGATTCCTGCCGAATGTCCCACTCGCTTTTAAAACCTTAAAACCAGCAATGCAATTTTTTTTTCTCAAATTCGCTTTTATAGTCTTTTCCCATTAAAAAAAAAAAAAAAAAAAAAAAAAAAAAAAAAAAAAAAAAAAAAAAAAAAAAAAAAAAAAAAAAAAAAAACAAAAAAAAAAAAAAAAATATCTATGAGATATGTAAAAGGAACAGACACGGTGTGTTAACACCAAGGAGAAATAAATGTTAAAGTCTGAGGAAGGGTACATAGTTTTCCCGAAACATGTAACTTAATAGATGAACAATAAAGAGGAGTGATGCCATAATAAGTGAAATATTTCAATGTTCAATATCGTTGGATTTTAAACTGTTGAAGTCGGTGTTCATGGATAAAAGACGGAATTTACCTGTATAACAATCGGCTTGTGCAATAAAGGGCTAAGACAAAAGCGACTCTGTCAGAAACTATTCGAAATCATTTAGCAATTTTGAGTGCCATTAGCCTCTGTACCCTTTCAAGTCTTAAGCTAGAGCTGACAAGGTGTAATATGTAAGAATTATTTACTGTATTATTTTGTTAAAAATTTAGTTGTTTTTTTTTTTGTTGTTTTTTTTTTTGCTCGTGCTTTAAATGAAATAAAAAATAGCTAAATCATTTTCTTCTGATAGGCATTTTTGATACTAATGTGAAATGTCTGTTGTAGCTGACTTATCAATTAAATATTGAATAAAATCAGTTACATTCATTTGAACATTATGAGAATATTAATAAGATCAAAATGTATTATATTTATGGAAGCTTTAGTATTTAGTTACTCTATAAATAATAACATAAGTTAATATCAAAACTAGTTTCCTCAATCGAGAAATTATTAGAACCACAAACCATACTACTGATGTATTGCAAACAAGAGATATTACAAACCACTTTGTTATAGAATCCTATTTGGCGGCCTAAACAAATAGAGATAGTACATTAAAATATTTGCTCGCAATGAAACACAAACCTAGCTATTTTCGGTCTTGTCTTGATCATAGATTTTGTGAGTTTCACAAAATTATGACAGTTACATCTGGGAAAACCAAGTTTGATTTTGCTTTCAAAATTTTATTTTAGTATTGGGAATCTCACAAGGGAATGGAGACAAAAGAATAAGTCGCTCCTCAATCTGCATGCCGTACATATCTGGGTGAATATTTATTCGGGGACATGAAAACTTTCTCAACTCCCTAAACCGCAAAACTAAGTTACGTTCTCTTGGACACATGACAAATGTGCATGTGGGATGGAATATTTTTCTTCAAAGTTATCAAATTTATACTTTCTGTAATTGAAAAGTCTCTGCACGGCGGCATTAAAACGATTCTTGTGGTTTTATTGTTAGTATGTGTTAAACTTCAGAACAGCGGAGTGTACAAATTTTATTTTTACTAATTACTTTGTTCTTAATGTTAGTTAAAAAGCGCCTTTTCCTGAGGCATCAAGACAATATATTGAAAAACCACTGGCCGCCTTAACAAAAATTAAATCTTAACCCGTATTTATTAAATAGTTTGTCTACAAACGTTTTAGGTTACACAATCGCAGATTTCAGTGACTTCTTTAAACTTGTCACTTGAGGCACGCATAATGATATAGAAGGATCAATATAAAATTTCAAAACGATCATCACTTGGTCAGATGTATTATTTTCATATAAAAAGGAACCTAGGCTCTATATATAATCTACAATAAATAAAAGAGTCTACAAAAACTCGATAACGAGCTAAAAATGACCAAATAATTAATATTTTGGCCGACTTTCAAAGTAAAACACGTCATGTTCAGCGCAAAAAATAAATTTTACGCTTATACAAGCATGCATTGAAATTGAAAATTCACAATTTGAGAACCTCTATATGAACAAAATATTCAAGATTAAGTCAAAGTTTTCGTCATTTTAAAAATTAACACTTTGTAATTCTTTTGCCCTCCTGTAAAATTTTTAAAAATGGACATAACAGGTATTGATGCTGTAAGTGACTTACTTACATTTCTTGTTTTATGTTTTTTTAAATAATTTTATTTGAAACTGTATTGCTATATACAAACAGACAAGATAAGGTATGATGGAAAACGATCTGCAAGGTATTGCTAAAGATTTGAAAAGGAGGTACATTTCTTTTTTAGTTTGCGATGTGCTCTATCTGAACTGTACTATTTTCATGTTCTGCCTCTAAAAGAAAACTGAATAAAAAAGTGGTTTTCATTGATTAAAAAAGCCTAAGTTAAAAAAAAAAAATAATTGAACTCAAAATAATAAAATGTATATAAATTAAAACTAAATGTTTGTTTGTTTTTTGGGTCTTAACGTCCTTATGTACTCTAACTATGGCAGGAAGGACGGAACTACTAAATCTATTAAGCATTAATTTCAAATACTCGTACTCAAACCAGTTTGAGTAGAAATTTCTTCTACTAATACTTGCTTATACTATACTTATAAGTTTTTCGTAAGCACATACCATGTTACTTATACTCACATACAATGTTTTGGGTATCTATGTTGAACTCAGTGCTCAAACCTCTTTGATATCGAGTAAAGTAATCATAGTCAGTTACTCAGTACTCTTATGTGATTTGCCCATCTCTGATCAAAAGACTAACCTTGTCAAAGAGTCAAGGATCACAATTATAATATAAAATGCATGAAAAATAAAATTACAATTAAGATACATAAGTTTTTCTTATATCAATCAATATTTAAATCAATTTCGATTGAGTAGGTGGCATATTTATATATATAGTTTTTAGTCATAAATGTTAAAGCCGTTGGGCCAATGTGTCAATTCATCGAGGTTGACTTGAGGCACAGAACTGAGGAAAGGAGGAACCTAGTGCCTTGTTTTAGATCTAAGGGGTTGCCAATACATACTCATACACGCTCCTAAATTTAGTTCTTTACCTCTCACAGGAAAGTTAATCGTTTTAGCTACAAAGCATAGTGGTCAGAATAATCTATTTAGATGGACAGAATTTCTTTATGAAGCTACCCTACAGAAACGTTTACGATGATCAAGTAAGTTTCTATAAACATAAGTCCACAAATGATTTGATTAACGGGAAAGAGGGACAAATAAATTATCTTCTTCTAAAAGTCATGAACATTTGTGACTCCCTATCAATTTAATCAGTATATACTGAAATAATTTGGCCCAAAAGTTTAAATTTAGGACAGTAATGGTGCTGTCATTTTAACTAGTAAAATTTCAAAATGACTGTTTGAAATAAGCAATATTAGAAAAATAATTGTAGATTTTATTATTAAAAAAAAAAAAAATAAAAAAAATCATTTATTGAGTAATTATTACAATCTACCACAGAAATAGGAAATAATTATCATAGATGGATTTATGATTCACACGTTCATACAATTTGTACAATATAAAAAATAAATGAAAAATATGAAAAAAAGCTATGCTATACATAAATAATGCAAAATGTACAATATACATATAAGTAACATATATAAATAAAAAAAAAAATATATATATATATATATATATATATATATATATATATATATATATATATAATGAATATGAAAGAAATTAAAAAATCAAAAAATAATAAATAGTACGAATAGGAATGGTAAAAATAAAAAGTTTAAAATACAATATTCTTCGGATGCTAAATTGAGTAAAATATGCAATAGTGAATACATTTCTTAACCTATCACAATTTCTCTCCAAAAATTAAAGTAAAAAGACCTCTGGAACAGTATATTGGTCTGCAATCTGGGAATGACCCATTCGTGTCTGTGAAATCATTAACTAATTATGTTATTTCTGTGACACTTGTGAAGGCTCGGTTAGGTGTATTTTGTGTTTATAAACTGTGGATAATAGGTATCACCAGAAAGCTGATTTTCCCTCAGTTTTGTGTCTGATCGGGATGAGTATTAGGCTAAGGCAGAGATATATTCTAATTTGTGATTGTTATAATTGTAGAATTAATTTCTAATATACTATTTTTGCACTTGACAGACTATTCACTAATGCCAGAGATTTAAGTTGTTAATTTGGATTAGCTTTCGTACATAACGGCTTAAAAGGCCCTACAACCCTACTACTAGTTCACAACTATTGCATACGTAACAGACCCTTGTCGAGTCCTTTATTCAACTTGAAATTGAAGTTGAATATTTATAGAGGAAAGCATATGCAAATATTTGGTAATAGTGATTGTCCGCTAGGGTTGTATTCTAAGCCTCGGAGTGATATCAATCCGGTCCCAATTCAAATGTTAAAAATATAATCAGTAGAACGTTTCTTATTATATTAATGATCTAATGATTCTTGAAGAGATAAGATAGTCGAGACTAATTCTTGCGTATTCTTATGAAAAAATTATTTGTATTATAAAATAATGTATTTCAGTAACATAATTGGAACCGAGCAGTTTCTTTTGAAAACTACGAAACACTGTAAGAATTCAAGAAATAAGTTTCTTTAAAAATCCAGGTTTTTAAAATATTTATTATTGGTTTAGATATGTCGTTGCAAGATTTTTGCAGCTATTTTTAGTTTTAAAAAAAAATAATAAATCGAAAAAAAAATTACCTAATAGTTGTAACCAACTCTATTCTTATTGTACTTAAATGAAGCTGATTGTAATGTTTATTAACCCTAAACCTGGTTGCTTTTGTCAACACACCCAATGTTTTCCTTTCTAGTTTTCCAGTCCCTAATGTTCTTCCCCCACTCTTCCTTGACCCTTTAGTACCGTTTCAAACCTAATCTAGTTGGCACTGGTAACGTTATTCGTAAATGAGTACCTGAAAC
The DNA here is from genome assembly GCA_003667255.2 of Euschistus heros. Classification (NCBI taxonomy): domain Eukaryota; kingdom Metazoa; phylum Arthropoda; class Insecta; order Hemiptera; family Pentatomidae; genus Euschistus; species Euschistus heros. The sequence goes on along the minus strand of RCWM02000160.1, from coordinate 1,426,929 downwards.
CAAGCTTTGGTAGACATTGTCAACCAAATTTAAGTATTTGTTTTCTTTTTTCTAGTTATTATATCTCTTTTTTAAAACTAAAGACATACCTACTTATTTTACAATCTGAGGAGGAAAAAGAAGCTAGAACATGCTCTGGTAAATCAACTGAGTCTAATTCTTTATCTCCGAAGATTAAAATATAAATCATTCAAATCGGGGATAATATACTATATTATCCCCGATTTGAATGATTTGAAACACTCACAAATAACCATAAAACTGACTACACGGACACATTCAAAAATACCTCGACCATTAATAAATTATTCACCAAAACCAAAGATACGGATAAGTTAGAGTTACAGTGTAATATTGTTTATGAAATTCCCGTGTGAAGATAGTTGTGGAAAGTATTATTTTGGGGTACAACAATTCCGTGTGAAGATAGTTGTGGAAAGTATTATTTTGGTACATCGGAACAATATCGTAAACGACGAGTGTATCAACATAAATAAAGTTGCACATCTATAAATAAAAACCCGAACAAACCTGACCAAACAGCTCTCACCACACATTACAGGCAAACAAAACATTCTTTTAATTTGATTCCCACCAAAATTATTCACCATGAACCAAATAATTTTAAAATAAATATTAAAGAAATGATAACCATAGAGAAATTTAAAACCCCGCAATAAACAAAAAATCAGACGTTCTAAATCTTAACACCTGTTATTCCAACTTCATACATTCAGACCAATAATATTCATTTACGTTTATATACATCATTTAACTCATTCTTCCATTTGTTAGTACATTACACTGGAATATTTTTGTACCTGCATCTTTGGGAATACCCACCCAGTCCTTTTAACTTAATTTTTAAGAAATAGGGTTTTCCCCACTAACCTTTGTTAACTGTCTGTTTAAACTCAGTCCCCTAGGTTAGTTGTGTACTAGAATTGTTAGTCTATTCATATCCACCAGTAACATTGTAAGTAGCTTCATACTCCTCTATATTCTGTAATTATATATATATTTTTATTATCCTACACATGTTGTTATATACCTGTACTGTAGCTAACTTTATGTTTGAAATAACTTGTATAATTTATATAATTTTATTGTAACCTGTTTTTTCACTGTAGGGCATGATTATGAGAACAATATAGTATCGAAACGTCGCCAAAATAATTGTTTTATTTATTGATTGAACCTTAATAACCTTACTAAACATATATATATAGAAAGAGAGAGAGAGAGAGAGAGAATAGAACGAAAACTTTATTCAGGGACAAAGTCCCTTAAGAATAACATTAAATAATACAAAGAAAGATTATAACTAGCCGAGAGGCTGTTAAAAATAAAACAACATAGGTAAGATTAAATACATTAAATGTATGAAAAAAAATACAGAGAAAAACTAGAAAAAGAAAAAAAAACTATTAATAAAAAGAGAGTGAAAAAATAAATGTACAAATAAAGAGGTTAATATTGTAAACAAAATTGCAGAAGAGAAAAAAAACAAACAAACAGAAACTTAAAGAAAAATAAAAGATAGAAACTCAAAAATTAGCGTTACAAGAAATCAAAACATGATCATAGTCAAACTATAATTTTGGCTAATGTTTTATGTCTGACGGTCTTAGTAAATAAATTAGACGATGGCATACATAGTACATACATCCTTATAATTAGAGAGCGTCGGGTTGGAGGAAAAGAAGATGGTGAAAGAGTAGTGTTTTGAATGTCCCAAGGGAAGAAGCATTGCGGATACAGTGGGGGAGGGAATTCCAAAGAGTAGAGGATCGGACAAGGAAGGAACGTTGGAATGCAATACTTGTGTGGGATGGAGTATAGAGATCGGAAAGACGAGGTCTTGTATGCAGTGATTTGATAGCAGACTTGAATTTCAGGTTACTGTAAATAAAGGGAGGGTGACGGGTATTGATAACTTGGAATAGGTAGGAGCCTAGTAAGTACTTTCTGCGGAAGGAGGGGAAAAGCCAATTTAAATCAGTGTAGAGATGCGAAACATGGGAACGTCTCGATGTTCCGAAGACAAACCTGATGAAGCAATTCATGATGCGTTTTAATCTGTCTTCAAGAATCGTCGAGAGCCCGCAATATATCACGCTACCATAGTCAAATTGGGGGAAGATAAGGGAGGATACTAGAAGTTTGCGTGTGGGTAGGGGAAGGAGGTGACGGAATCGGTGAAATAGTTTTTAGGAAATCGGTATCCTAAACCTTCGACCTTCGGGAGATTTGTGCAATATGGGATTTCAAGGAGAAGGTTTGATCAATGGTTAAGCCTAAATTTTTAACAGAGGATTAGAAAGTTATTGGATGACCATTAAGGAATAATGTGGGAAAGTTGACATTTGAATGGAGAAGGGAATGTGATCCTATGGCAATTGCTTGAGTTTTAGCTGTGTTTAATGTTAATTTGTTCAGATTTGCCCAGACACAGGTTTCGTCTAGGTCTTCCTGAATTTTGGCAAACGCAGCTGACATTTCGGATGGAGGAAAGGAGAAGTAAATTTGGAAGTCATCGGCATAAAGATGGTGGGAACAATGGTGAATTGAATGGGGAAGATCATTGATGTAGGAATTAAACAGTAGAGTGGAAATACTCGAACCTTGAGCTGCTCCTGACTATAGAGTGAGGAAAGAGGATAGGCCTTGGTTAGGAGGGGCAACTGCTTGAGTACGGTGGGAAAGGAAAGATTGAAACCAAAGGAGGGAGCTGTGAGAAAAGTTCAATGATTTAAATTTGGAAAAAAGGATATTATGGTCTAAGGAATCGAATGCTTTAGAGAAATTAAGGAGGATCAGGATGGTCAGTTCTTTTTTATCCATCGCTGCTTGGATGTCAGTGATAATTTTAATGAGTGCGGATTGTGTTGAGAAGCCGGGATGGAAACCAGATTGGAAGGGATCGAGTAACTTGGAATCTTCTAGGAAATTGGAAATTTGGGATTGCACCAATCTTTCTAGGGGCTTAGAAAGGCCTTTTTCCAGGAAGTGGGATATACAGAGTTTTGTCGGCAAAAATTATATATGAAGAGGAGAACCGGAAGCATTTCAGGAAGGCATAATTTCAATTATTTAACAGGAATGCCGTCTAAACCAGATGAGTTGGATTGAGACCTCATAATGGAGGTAATTAGATCAGAGGAAGTGATATAAGAAAAGTAAAAATTATTGTCGTTAAATGCTGGTGGAGGTAAGGACTGGGAGGGTCGAGAAGGAGCAGATGAAGTGGAAGAAACGAAATAGGAGTTTAACTCATCCGGACTGACAGAAAAAACTCCCGATGGAGAGGAACAAGGAGGATCACACAAGGAAAGTTTGCGGAGGAGCAGCCATTAGGATTTAGGATCGGGTGCAGATGAAATGGCTTCGTGGAAGAAATTGAATTTAGTTCGCCGGATCGTGGATTGTGTTAAATTTCTAAGAAACTTAAACGCCTGATTGTCAACTTCAAGCCTGGTGCGTCTGAAGCGTCTACGGGCCGCCTCGCGTCTTCTTTGTAAATCTTTAATGTCTTGGTTCATCCAAGGAGCAGGGCGACGCCGGCGAAATGTTGAGGTTTTAAGAGGATCATGGGTATCAAGGATAGGTAGGAGATTGGTGGTGAGTAATTCAACCATGGTATCAATTGAGGAGAAGGAGTAAATTGGATTCCAATCTATGGTTTTGAGATCGGATAAAATCTTTTCTCGGGTGAGGGAGTCTATGTTTCGGAAGGAGATTGTTTTAGGAAGGAACCAAGGTGTTGGAACATCATATGATATTTGTTTCAGGTCATGAGAGGATAGGAATGAAACAGGTCGTTGACTTGAGGAAAGAAGATTTTTTGGAGAATCTATGACATGCAGGTCCAACTATGTGTCGGACCCGCGGGAGTGATGGGTGGGATTGAATGGTACAATAAATAGGTGAAGGGAAAAAAAAAAGGTTTTCAAGGTAGATTTGTCATAGGAGTCAGATAGGAGATTGGTAGTCATGTCACCGGAGATGATTATATTGGAGTATAGGGGAATTATTGGTCAAAAGGGACATGTGGAGGACGGTAAACCACTACATACAAGAGAGAATGGGCATTAATGGATATTTCAACAAATAAGGACTCAATGTTTGGGAGATTTGAAGGAGGTAAAAGAAAAATGGACATATACCGCTACTCCACCACCGTTCCGGTTAATCCGGTCATGACGAATGACAGAGTAGTTAGGGAGAGAAATCGAGGAAAAAGGAATGTAGGGTTTAAGCCAGGTTTCAGAGACTGCAATGATGTGGTAAAAATTTTGGGTGAAAAATTTTAGGAACTCATCGTAATGGGCTGGTAGGGATTGTAAGTTTTTGTTCCAGGCGGTTAGGATGTTAGTAAAATTGGGAAGGAGTTAGGGAAACATAGGACAGTAAGCAAAAGGACGCTGAAAAAGAGAAACAGTAGTAGACGCCAAGAAGAAAAAATACATGTCGATGATAAGAACAAAGTAAAATGATATGTACAAAGTATATTAGAAGTAGAAATATTTACAATATTGGAAAGTAAAAGTAGTAGCAGGTGAGTATATAAGAATAGTATAGAACAAGAGGGTGATGAGTTGGTAAAGAAGAATTGAAGAAGAAAAAAAATAAAATAAAATAAACATAAAGATACATTAACAAGTGAAAATAGTAAAGAAAAATGAGTGTTAACTGATGAAAAGTAATATCATAGTGACACCAGTAAATTAAAAACTGAAAAATAATCTGGCAAGGATAAATAATAGAAAAGCAAAAAAAAAAAAAAAAAAAATACACTGGTTTCATTGGCAGAGGGTGTAGACCAAGGAAGTGCAGATACCAGGTATGCAAGTTTAAAATGTCGTTTTAATTCCAATAGAATGCGCTCTTAGCCTATTGAAGGATTTGCTTATCTCTAAACGCTATTTTGTTTGTTAGTCATTTGTTTACAAAAGTCAGTAGTTTTTAAGTCGTTTACGTGGACGTATCATACCTTTCTTTGGTGATAAAAATGTCTAATTTTAAGCCAAATAAAGAGCATTTGCGGCATGTCATGATTTTCTTATTTAATCAAAAGAAAAAGGCATCTGAATGTCATCGAATTCTTTTTGAGACTTATGGCGATGTTGCTCCAACCGTCAGGACATGTGAACGTTGGTTTCAAAGTTTCAAGCGTGGTGATTTTGATGTTACTGATCAAAAACGAGAAAATCGACCAAAAAAGTTTGAGGACTTCGAATTGCAATCTTTATTAGACGAAGACAATACCCAAACCCAACAAATGATGGCAGAACAGTTGAATGTCACTAGGCAAGCCATTTCCGATCGCCTGAGAGCTATGGGAAAGATTCAAAAGGTTGGAAAATGGGTTCCACATGAATTGGACGAACGACAGATGGAAAAACGAAAAACTGTGTGCGAAATGCTGCTTTTACGCCACGAAAGAATCGAGTCAATACCGAGCGCTACCGACAACAAATGATCAATTTGAGTCACGCATTGATCGAAAAACGCCCAGAATGGGCTCACAGGCACGCCAAAGTCATTCTTCAGCATGATAACGCTCCTGAACATTCAGCCAGATTGACTAAGGAAACGATTTCTTCGCTTGGTTGGGAACTCCTACCCCACCCGCCGTATTCACCTGACCTGGCGCCTTCTGATTATCACCTCTTCTCATCGATGGGACACTCATTGGCGGAGCAACACTTCAACAATTAAGAAAACGTACGAAAATGGCTCGATGAATGGATTTCAAATAAAGATGAAGCATTCTTTTGGAATGGTATCCATATATTGCCCGAGAGATGGACAAAATGTGTAGAAAGCGAGGGTCAGTACTTTGAATAAAATATATTATACTTTTATTTAAATTACTGTGTATATATTTTAAGAAATAAACGACATTTTAAACTTGCATACCTGGTAGGAAAAGAATATCAGAAGGTCAGGCGAAAACATCCAGGTCTTGAGGCTGGTCAATGAAGATTACTGGATGGTCGTCTTCTTTACGGCACCGCACACGCCCTCCCGCGCACCAAACATATTTTAATTTGCCGGCTGCTCTCTTCTGACGGGCGAGCCAATACAGATGCCTGTTGGTCGGAGCCATCTCCTCGCTAATATCCGGTGGGAGTCATTCTCCTGCCAGCCGATATCGCGGGTCGAGACGTCCCTCTTGACTTTTCTCCTCTGTATTAGATCAGCCCTCAGAGATTTTCTGATGAATCGTGCGATTACAGGCGGTGGTCGCACATTATCCTTCCTGGGCCTCCGGCGCTCCACAAGGTCAAAATCTTTTATGTTTAATTTGATGCCGAGACCGGCACCAATACTTGTAACCAATACTACATATATGTATATATACGGTATATATATATACATATACAGGGTGTCCCAGACATAGTGTAAAAAAAAAAAAAAATGGGTAATACTGCAAACTAAACAGGGTAGAATGGCGCAAAAACGAGTGTCCTATCTCAATTTTTTGAGGAGATAGAATTTTTTTCGTTTTTATTTTTAAAATCTTACTTTTTTCTGAAAAATTACAGTTTTCTCAACTTTGTTTTAGCGTAGAAACTAAAATGATGATATTTTCTTAATCAGCATTAAATTTTCTAAAAGATGAAATAGGTCTAGTTAATTTAAATTCACTTTTAAGGGACCTTTTAACGCGCAAAACACAAAACATTTATTAAAACTTAAATTTTTAATATTTTTTGAAAATCCCTCACTCCTCACTGGAGAACCCTAGAAGCCGTCAAATTTCTCAAAAACTGCAGAATTTAGTTAGCTTTTTATTGGTGTAACTCATGATACAATTGCACTTCACCTTTTGAGTCTAACAGACGTTTTTCTGATGAAAAATACACTAGACAATAAATACTTGATTGCTCCACATACCTACTAGATTGAATAAATGTATTAGTTTTTTATCACTTGTCCATATGCATGATGGATAAAGAGTTGTGAAGGTGGCAAGCCCTCCCTCCCCCCCCCCCCCCCAAAAAAAAAAAAAACTTATTTATAGGGAGTTAAGGGGGGGTTAACCAAATTCTTGCTGATTACCTAATGTTACATAAACGTACTTTTTTTTAAAATATAAAAAAATAATAATTTAGGATCCGAAGTAATGGAGGATATTTTGAACACGCGCTGCAATAATCCATTTCGTTATGTTTTACGCGTTAAAAGGCCCCTTAAAAGTGAATTTAAATTAACTAGACCTATTCCATCTTTTAGAAAATTTAATGCTGATTAAGAAAATATCATCGTTTTAGTTTCTTCGCTAAAACAAAGTAGAGAAAACTGTAATTTTTCAGAAAAAAGTAAGATTTTAAAAATAAAAAACGAAAAAAATCTATCTCCTCAAAAAATTAAGATAGGACACTCGTTTTAGCGCCATTCTACCCCGTTTAGTTTGCAGTATTACCTATTTTTTTTTCACTATGTCTGGGACACCCTGTATATAGCTTTTATATATATATATATATATATATATATATATATATATATATATATAAGTTAAGGTGTATAGGGGAATAATATACATCCTAATTCCCAACTTAATCCCAAACAACAACCAGAATGTATATAAAGAGGATTGCTAGATAATAAAGTCAGGCTTTTTCCAGTACTCGTGAGTGTTATTCAGCTCCCTAATTTCCTTTTTTTTATGTTTTTCTTCTGAGCGAACTTAACTGGTGCCGAAACCATGGAGCGCTTGAACATATTCTCTTGGTGAGTTTATTTTTTAAAAATTTTTCCCGCTAAACATTTTTGTGAATATCAGTACCACCCAAGTTGTTCTTACGTTTATTATCTCTCAAATTATTAAACTAAAGTCTGGATGGAAAATAAGAACATTTTAAAGCCACCATCGTTCGAAGTTCAGTCCGAATTGCAGCATCTACCACCAGAAACTTTAGCAGCAGCTCATGCGAATATGGCAGCGGCCCAAGCAAATGCTCTAGAATTGCTGAAGCTCAAAACAGCAATGTCGCAAGATTTAAGGAGGGCAATAGCTGATATCGAGAGGTACGATGGAGAGACTGGGGAGCAGAATCACTTCTTAAAGGGAGGAGATAGAGTGATGGCTAGAATAGAAGCAAAGATGGGCGAGAATCTTCTAGATCCAGTGGATGCCTGCGCACTAAGAGCAGCGTTAGTATGCCGAGTCAAGCGCGGCATACTCAACGTAATTCAAGCGGATGAAGCGTTCGGGGGCGGTCGTTGGACCCCGGAAGAGGACATCTTCCGAATGTTTCGGGAAGCAAGGAGGCCCCATCAGTCTAATGGGCAATATGCGGGATCGCTGTTCCCTCATTTTAACAAAATTACCGAGAAGATGAGGGAGACGACAGAAGCAGCGGAAGTGGAAGCGAGAATGGCGTTTCTATCAACCACACTAAAAGTTCAGCTTGCAAAGGAGACAGGTAAAAAGGAAGGGCTTCCGAGGGACAAGACTTTCGTAGAGTGTGCAAGAAAAATGGTGGACTCCAGCGCTCGAGATAAAGAAGTTCGGAAGGAAGACGGATGGAGTAGGGTCACCTACAAACGGACCGACGGAGGTAGAAGCTCGCAACCACGAGGAGACCCATGGAGATGGGAAACGGATTTCGGAGGTCGGGATCGTCCGATGATGCGCGAAAGAAGGCAAGGAACGGATAAGAAGACGTGGAGGAGAGAAGAAAGAAAATGCCATGGATGCGGGAAACCGGGTCATTTGGTAGCGCAATGTCCCCGCACAAGGTGTTTCGAATGTGGCACAGAAGGTCACATCGCGAGACAGTGCCCCTACATCAACAGACGTAGAGGAACGAACAAGGGGGAGCCGATGGAGGTAAACGCCCAGCGAGTATGGAGGAGAAGTAGACGTCCTTGGGAATCCACGAGATCATCGGAGACTTCGGAGACGGAAGGAGATGAAGAAGGGGAACAAGGGGTAGGAGCACGCCAGGCAAGAAGAAGCGACAGGAGGAGCGGAGAGCGAAGGATGGCGTGGGTGCAAAAAGAGGGGCAACCAAGTGGTGGTAAATAGTGTAAAGAGCATAAGTGGAGGGTTGCCTATTATAAAAATTGCGAAGGGTGTGTGGTGTCTGGTTGACACGGGAAGCTCGAATACAATAATGTGTAAAGAGGTTATAAGAAATTTATGTAAAGAGGAGAGGATACCCCGAGTACAACCGTGTAGTTGTAAATTAATTACGCTGAGTGGGCCCTGTAGAGTAGAGGGAGAAGCGGACATAGGATTAAGTAGGTGGGGGAAGGAAAAGGAAAAACTAGCGGTGCACGTAGTGGAAGACATGCCTCGCGAATACGGGGGGTATCATCGGGTGTGACCTTTCAGTCTAGCTGCTACTGCGTCTAAATTTTGAAGTCAGGGTAGAATTTTCTCAGATTGCTCCAGGTCTTTCCTAATAAGAAGTGCTACTCCTCCAAATCTATTCTCAGTGTCAGTTCTGTATATTGTGTAATTTCTAATTCGAAAACTGTCACCGGCTTTGAGGTGAGTATCTGTGATAAATGCTATGTATATTTTGTAGCGTGCCAAAAAGTCTATCAGTGTGTTTTGGCGTTTTTCAACACCGTTAGCATTCCAGTTGAGTAGTGTTAATATGTGAGTCAGTTGGTTATTAAAATTCTCCATTTTCATTTATAAACATCTGGGAAATTAACTGCATAAAAAATTGTTTAATTTGTGGTAGTACCGGTTTTGAGAGTTAGTCCGAATGTTAGCTAAGTTTAGATTGTCAAGAGCGCTAGTATTTTCGTGATTGGTTGGCTGTGTAGTCTGTTGATTATGAGATGATTTGCGCTGAAATATGTTGGAGAGTCTTGGGGGACAGGGGAACGTGAAGCAGTAATAGGTTCATCCTGTTCACATGTGCTAGTTTTGGATCGAGCATTATTATTATTCACTGGAATAGTTTGTATTTTATGGTATGGATCTAGTAGAGGAACTAGGGAATTTATGTTGTGTACTTTGTGGAGGTTGAGTGGTATGGGATTGTACGTTTGTGTTGGAAGTGGGTGGTTTGTGTGTGTGTGAAGGTTTCATCGCCGCATGTTTGTTTATATTCCTGGTTCTGTATTGTGTGAAGGCAATACAGCCCCTGTACCTCGGGCTGTGAATTTCTCCACAGTTCACGCAGGTTATAACCTGAGGGTTGCTAGTGCAGCTGGATGTGAGGTGGCCCTCAGAACACTTCCCACATCGCGGGTCCAGCCTGCAGTAATTTTTTGTGTGGCCTACCCTCAGGCACCTTCCACATTGAGCTACCTGGGTAGAGATTTTACGGGGTTCCACCGTTACTATGGTGTGGAACAGTGACTTGAAAGATAAGATATTCATACCCGCCTCATTATTCACTAGTTCTACGGCACAAAGAGGGGTTGGCTGTCTGTACCTGTTATTAGGCCTAAGGACTTTAATAACGGGGTAAGTGGGGATCAGTAATTCCTGAATTTCTTCGTTTGTAAGCGAGTAAGGCACACCTCGGATAATAACGGAAAGATTTATTTCCTCTGGGTTCACGTACGAGTAGTATTTTTTGTGGTGTGTGTCATAATATTTTGTCAATGATCTAAAGTCATGTGTTGTTGTCAAGGTTATTTTGAGTTTTTGGTTACACTGTTTTACTGAAAATTCATTGATAACACTTTCCTGTATTTCTTTTACTATATGTTTGTAAGGTTCGTCCCTAAGGAGAAATATTGGTGGTATTTTTTGTATGGTTTCTGTTTCATCATTATTTGGGTCCTCGTCCATATCTGCCAGGCTTCAAAACTATTGTGAGTCTGTACTGGAGGGAGGGTAGTTGTACTCGATTTCTTGGCTCTTTTGGATGGCTGTGTGGTTGACTCCCAACCATCATCATGCTCACTGTCGACTGGGGGCGAAGGGAAATTTGATATTGTAGATTTACTGAAAGAAGCCTCACCTTGATCAAGAGGTTGTTGCTGACGGGATTGTTGTTCTAGCTTCAATAACTCGGGTGTGATGGTCGAAACTGTTCTCCGCTGGGAAGGGGGGGGGGGGTTTCATCTTTGTTTTCATAAACGATTTTGTCATTAACCCGCTCAAAAATACTCAAGTATATAGATTACAGATTTTAGTAGAAAAATCATTTTAATCATATATGATCTATAATCTCCCAATAGTTATATCTAGTATTATATTTCTAATTCTACAGTATCGGGGTTGTAATAGCCAAATCGATGTTAGCTTTAAATTTTGCTAATCGGATGCTGCTATGGCTAATCGGACAATGCTACGGCAGGAGTCCTAAATTTTGCCTATCCAGGTATAATTAGGGTAGGGATCTTTAACGAGAACCTGACATTGCACAGGCTCAGGACCCCTATTTTACGTCCCTTCCGAAGGACGGCATAGCTAAGGATTTTTTACTCCCTTTAAAAAATCCTAAGGTCTTCTGCCGGGCTGCGAACCCGCAATTTTGGGTTTAGTAGGTTGCCTGACCTAAAAAAGGTAAAAAATTTATATACAAAGCATAGTAGTTTAGACAAATATTATTGTATGTTGTGGAACATTTTAAACCTATTTTATAATTATTCAATTGATTGACCATTATTCTTTATAATTTCAGAATTAAAACTTTATTTAAAATGCTTTAGGTAATTTTCTTAGATATAAGTTGTTTCTGAATAACGACCATATTAATTCACAATAACACATTCAACATGATGAGTTTCGTTCTTTGTACAATGACACTTATATTTAGTGGGATATTGATTTTTATGTTATCAAATAAATTTAATTAGGATTGATTTAAATCCATGTTCAAGTCGCAAAATCCCAATAAAAATGTCAAATAATTCTCCATAATATCTCCAAAATTCTTGAAAATATCTAGCAAATTACAGGCCAATCAGAGTATATTTATTTACTGCAATTATGGTTTAACGATACTTAACCAGTATTCTAGAAATCTGTTTTTCAAATTAAATGTTCTTGGTATTTAACCAAAAGTCATAATACGTATTACTTTGTAGTGGTGCGCAGACTCTCTCTCTCTCTCTCTCTCTCTCTCTCTCTCTCTCTCTCATCTCTCTCTCTCTCTCTCTCTCTCTCTCTCTCTCTCTCTCTCTCTCTCTCTCTCTCTCTCTCTCTCTCTCTCTCTCTCTCTCTCTCTCTCTCTCTCTCTCTCTCTCTCTCTCTCTCTCTCTCTCTCTCTCTCTCTCTCTCTCTCTTCTCTCTCTTTACAAAGATTTACGATGATAAAAACAGAAAACTTCAATAGCTGCAGCAAATTTCTCTGAACACATCTTGGGCTTGTCTAGTTTTTTCCAAATGTCACCGACAAATCGTGAATCCTTCTGTCCGATTCTTATTAGCCTATATATTAATAACTGATATGACCAATAATTAATAAGACTAATTTTATTTTTTTAAAGTATTTGTCTTGGTTTTTACTTAATTGGATCAAAACTGAAATATTCTCATATTTATTATAAAATTATTTATTTATAATGCCTATTTATTAGATTATATACAATTCTGTTTCGAAACCAACTTTTTTATATTAATATCTAGAATAGTTAGATATATTTTAGTTTAAACTCAAAATCAAATTATCTTTTTTTACGGTTAAAGAGAGAAGTAAGAAGAATAAAGCTATATACTTAAATTTTTTTGAAAAAAAAAATTACTAAATATTTTATTTTAAGTCTTCCATTTATTGATTTCTATTATATGTTCTATATCCATCATACTTTTTGTACCTATATATTTTCTGAGAGGAAAAGGTTTAATTTTTTTCTTTGAACTAAAAAGAGACTGAAAGAGAGAGGAAAAAAAAAAAAAAAGGAAAAACTTTGCCAGACCTCTAGCTTTTGTTATAGAAAAGTTCATATCACAGGATAAAATTTTATAAATTTTATTCCGAGAAAAAAAAATATTTGTTTCATGCAATGAAAGATGAGGAAAATGAATTTATGTGTTAATTAATGTTTTACATGAAATTTTGTTCAGTGTTTTTTTTTTTTGTTTCTTCTTTTCGGTGCACCAAAAAGATAACAGACTTAAACTAGAAGTCCAATCCGAACTACATACCGTTTTCATACTGATTGATAACATGCTCGCTTTTGAGTTGTAATAATAACAGAATGTAAACGATGCCGCATACAATTAGTCTGGTACTTTGATTCTTTAATAAAGGAGTATTTATAACTCTCTCTCTCTCTCTCTCTCTCTCTCTCTCTCTCTCTCTCTCTAATACTATTAACTCTTCTTTATTATTAATTTATTTCTTATTTAGTAACTTTCTTGCTTTTTTATCTTTGTTTTATTTTTTTTTTTCTTTGTTTTGTTCTTCCTTTTTTTATATATTTTATTTATACAAAAAACGAAATACATAAATTAACTTACAGATGAAATGAAAGCAAAAAACTACAGAGAAAAAAAAAAATAGAAAAAACTAGAAAAAAAAAAACTATTAATAAAAAGAGAGTGAAAAAATAAATGTACAAATAAAGAGGTTAGTATTGTAAACAAAATTGCAGAAGAGAAAAAAAACAAACAAACAGAAACTTAAAGAAAAATAAAAGATAGAAACTCAAAAATTAGCGTTACAAGAAATCAAAACATTATCATAGTTTTGGCTAATGTATAATCAAACTATAATTTTGGCTAATGTTTTATGTCTGACGGTCTTAGTAAATAAATTAGACGATTGCATACATAGTACATACATCCTTATAATTAGAGAGCGTCGGGTTGGAGGGAAAGAAGATGGTGAAAGAGTAGTTTTTTTGAATATTCCAAGGGAAGAAGCATTGCGGATACAGGGGGGGAGGGAATTCCAAAGAGTAGAGGATCGGACAAGGAAGGAACGTTGGAATGCAATACTTGTGTGGGATGGAGTATAGAGATCGGAAAGACGAGGTCTTGTATGCAGTGATTTGGTAGCAGACTTGAATTTCAGGTTACTGTAAATAAAGGGAGGGTGACGGGTGTTGATAACTTGGAATAGGTAGGAGCCTAGTAAGTACTTTCTGCGGAAGGAGGGGGGAAAAGCCAATTTAAATCAGTGTAGAGATGCGAAACATGGGAACGTCTCGATGTTCCGAAGACAAACCTGATGAAGCAATTCATGATGCGTTTTAATCTGTCTTCAAGAATCGTCGAGAGCCCGCAATATATCACGCTACCATAGTCAAATTGGGGGAAGATAAGGAAGGATAATAGAAGTTTGCGTGTGGGTAGGGGAAGGAGGTGACGGGATCGGTGAAATAGTTTTAGGAAATCGGTATCCTAAACCTTCTTTCTTCGGGAGATTTGTGCAATATGGGATTTCAAGGAGAAGGTTTGATCAATGGTTAAGCCTAAATTTTTAACAGAGGAATAGAAAGTTATTGGATGACCATTAAGGAATAATGTGGGAAAGTTAGCATTTGAACGGAGAAGGGAATGTGATCCTATGGAAATTGCTTGAGTTTTAGCTGCGTTTAATGTTAATTTGCCCAGATTTGCCCAGACACAGGTTTCGTCTAGGTCTTCCTGAATTTTGGCAAGCGCAGCTGACATTTCGGATGGAGGAAAGGAGAAGTAAATTGAACTGAAGTCATCAGCATAAAGATGGTGGGAACAATGGTGAATTGAATGGGGAAGATCATTGATGTAGGAATTAAACAGTAGAGTGGAAATACTCGAACCTTGTGCTACTCCTGACTGTAGAGTGAGGAAAGAGGATAGGCCTTGGTTAGGAGGGGCAACTGCTTGGGTGCGGTGGGAAAGGAAAGATTGAAACCAAAGGAGGGAGCTGTGAGAAAAGTTCAATGATTTAAATTTGGAAAAAAGGATATTATGGTTTAAGGAATCGAATGCTTTAGAGAAATCAAGGAGGATCAGGATGGTCAGTTCTTTTTTATCCATCGCTGCTTGGATGTCAGTGATAATTTTAATGAGTGCGGATTGTGTTGAGAAGCCGGGACGGAAACCAGATTGGAAGGGATCAAGTTCCTTGGAATCTTCTAGGAAATTGGAAATTTGGGATTGCACCAATCTTTCTAGGGGCTTAGAAAGTTTGGAAAGTATGGATATAGGGCGATAGTCCTTTGGGGATATAGGGTTTGGGTTCTTGTTGATAGGATGAATTAAGGCCTTTTTCCAGGAAGTGGGAAATACAGAGTTTTGGAGGGGAAAAATTATATATGAAGAGGAGAGCCGGAAGGATTTCAGGAAGGCATAATTTCAATAATTTAACGGGAATGGCGTCTATACCAGATGAGTTGGATTGAGACTTCATAATGGAGGTAATTAGATCGGAGGGATTGATATAAAAAAAATAAAAATTATTATCGTTATATGCAGGCGGAGGTAAGGGCTGGCAGGGTCGAGAAGGAGCAAATGAAGTGGAAGAAACGAAATAGGAGTTTAACTCATCCGGAGTGACAGGAAAGACTCCCGAGGGAGGGCAACTAGGAGAATCACACAAGGAAAGTTTGCGGAGGAGCAGCCATTTGGATTTAGGATCGGGTGCAGATGAAAGGGCTTCGTGGAAGAAATTGGACTTAGTTCGACGGATCGTGGGTTGTGTTAAATTCCTGAGAAACTTAAACGCTTGATAGTTCTCTTCAAGCCTGGTGCGTCTGTAGCGTCTTCGGGCAGCCTCGCGTCTTCTTTGCAAATCTTTAAAGATATATATATATATATTGTATGTAAGATAGGTCCACAGGCCTATATATATATATATATATATCTAACTAAAAATAGAGAGAGAGAGAGAGAGAGAGACGCGAGAGAGAGGGAGAAGAGAGAGAGAGAGAGAGAGAGAGAGGAGAGAGAGAGAGAGAGAGAGAGAGAGAGAGAGAGAGAGAGAGAGAGAGGGAGAGAGAGAGAGAGAGAGAGAGAGAGAGAGAGAGAGAGAGAGAGAGAGGAGAGAGAGAGAGAGAGAGAGAGAAAGAGAGTTAATTCATTAATAGATTAAATACTCCTTTATTAAAGAATCAAAGTACCAGACTAATTGTATGCGGCATCGTTTACATTCTGTTATTATTACAACTCAAAAGCGAGCATGTTATCAATCAGTATGAAAACGGTATGTAGTTCGGATTGGACTTCTAGTTTAAGTCTGTTATCTTTTTGGTGCAGCGAAGAAACAAAAAAAAAAACACTGAACAAAATTTCATGTAAAACATTAATTAACACATAAATTCATTTTCCTCATCTTTCATTGCATGAAACAAATATATTTTTTTCTCGGAATAAAATTTATAAAATTTTATCCTGTGATATGAACTTTTCTATAACAAAAGCTAGAGGTCTGGCAAAGTTTTTCCTTTTTTTTTTCCTCTCTCTTTCAGTCTCTTTTTAGTTCAAAGAAAAAAATTAAACCTTTTCCTCTCAGAAAATATATAGGTACAAAAGTATGATGGATATAGAACATATAAAAGAAATCAATAAATGGAAGACTTAAAATAAAATATTTAGTAATTTTTTTTTTCAAAAAATTTAAGTATATAGCTTTATTCTTCTTACTTCTCTTTAACCGTAAAAAAGATAATTTGATTTTGAGTTTAAACTAAAATATATCTAACTATTCTAGATATTAAATATAAAAAAGTTGGTTTCGAAACAGAAATGTATATAATCTAATAAATAGGCATTATAAATAAATAATTTTATAATAAATATGAGAATATTTCAGTTTTGATCCAATTAAGTAAAAACCAAGACAAATACTTTAAAAAATAAAATTAGTCTTATTAATTATTGGTCATATCAGTTATTAATATATAGGCTAATAAGAATCGGACAGAAGGATTCACGATTTGTCGGTGACATTTGGAAAAAAACTAGACAAGCCCAAGATGTTTTCAGAGAAATTTGCTGCAGCTATTGAAGTTTTCTGTTTTTATCATTGTAAATCTTTTTTTTTTTTTTTTTTTTTTTAATTAGTTTACTACCACCATTATTCTAAAAATTCTCTCTATTTTCTTATGGACTATAACCGACGTATCAATGTTTTCCCATTAACGGATATACCTGTATGCGTAGGATATACCGGAACATATTGCTATCTTTCAATACAACTCTATTCATATTTATTTTTATTGATGTCAATGTAATGTTAAAAGAAAAATAGTTGTTCAATTTTATTGTAGTTAATATCTGTATAAAGAAACTTATTATAGAATATACATATAAATAAAAAAACAACTTTAAATTAAAATATATATGCTACTTCATAAATTCTATTAGTTTCTATAAGCTCTGCTATTTTTATTTGTTTTTATTTTTTCCCTGAAATGAAGCTAAATGTACTGAATAATTTAAAAACATAGAACAGCTAAAAATCGTCTTTATGTATATATATATATATATCGAGTCTGGCCAGAGACAGCAACTGTAGACTGGCAATACCTGCTCTGTACTTTACCTCTTTCAAAAGTGTTACATTATGTTGTTGTTTTTTTTCACAATTTGAACAATAGAATCATTGATTTATTCCTCTTATATGCTTGTTATTTTCTCCCCAATATCGAGTAAAGATCAAGAAACAGAATGAAATATAACGTTCGTCATATTTGACGTGAAGTCGTGACGAAGACGTGAGTCTTCGTGTCTTAATCCCTAACGTATTAAGACTGTTTTTAAACAGTCACTTGCATCTCACATCAATATTTATTTCTAATAGTTAATAATACTTTTGAATTATATTTTTAAAATGGCTCTGATCTCTTTGTGACTCTACCTGTTCAAACTGTAAAGATGAGCCGAGCAATGAGCCATTAGGCTCCAATATACTTACAGCAGTTAACTGGCTCGGCGCGCATATCAACGACGATATACAAGCATTGAAATGTTCCCTTGCAAAATATGGTGAGCTTAGTTTTGAATTAAACGACAGGCATTCCTGAAATGCGATCAAGAATGGACGAATTAATTCTAGAAAACCAAAAAAAAACGAATGTAGGAGAGATGGGAGTTCACCTGAATAGGGCTGAGCAGAGATTACTATGCAAATACGAGGCATCCCAATTCGCTTGGGAGAAAATCCTGCGGCCCTAGTGACAAGCGTTAGGGCAGGGTTGGGGATGAAGCTGAGCATAAACGATGTAGACCAGGTCGATCGTCGCAGACCAAGAAAAGAGGATAATCGACCCCCACCTATCATTGTTCGCTTTGTGAGACAGACACTCAGGGATGATCTCTTACAAAAAATAAATGTCAAATGAGATTTCGACGAGGGATTTGGGGTGGCAGGTACATAATTCCCACCGCGTATATCTCGACGAGGAAAAGACGCCTACAAATAGGCATTTTCACTGGCTCTCCAGACAGAAGAGATTGACAGGTGAAAATCAAATATGTGTGGTTTTCCTCCTTACAGGAGAGTGGGATGCTGTAAGGATGATGGCTACCCTGTGGTTACCATAGATCAGAGGTGCTCAAACGGTCGATCGCGATCGACTAGTCGATCGCGAGTGCTTTTTGGGTAGATCTCGAGAAGAAAAAAAATTTTAATAAGTAGGTAGGTAACTAAACTACAAAAATGTATTACGTAATAAAATAACACTGCTTGCGGCAAAAGGTGGCTTTATCAAAGGAACGCGCGGCACTTGTCAAAGAAAAGCCGTGTTGTTTCTAGACGAGAGACAGTACAGTCTAGTTTCGGGCGGCGCGTTTGACGGGAACATTCGAGACTTTCGTTCACGCCGATATAAATGTTGCGCCTGCAGGAATTGGAGTCATTCTGAATTGTAACTTGATGGCGATCCTACGTCGATACAAAGTTTATTATTAAATAGTGGAAAATGAGTGCAGTGAAGAAATCTAAAACGTATCATTTTAATAAGGATTGGGAGGAAGAATTTTTCTTTTGTATGGTGAAGGGTAAGTGCATTTGTGTTATTTGTCGTGCGTCAGTTGCAATACCTAAGCGTGGTAACTTAGAGAGGCATCATAAAACGGTTCATAAAAACTATGAAAAGGATTTTCCGCTACCGAGTGAATTAAGAAAACGAAAAGTAAGTGATTTGATATCTTGTTTGAAAAAAGAACAATCCATGTTCACAAGACCAGCCAAACAATCAAAAGCTGCTACGATCGCGTCATTTAAAATATCTCATATTTTGGCGAAACACAAGAAACCATTTGAAGATGGATCGGTGGTGAAGGAAGCATTTATTGAAGCGGGTGAGACTTTATTTGGAGATTTTAAAAATAAAACAGAAATCATGTCTGCTATTAGAGAACTTCAGTTATCTCGTCCGACTGTCACAAGGCGTATTGAAGTCATGAGTCAGGACATCGCAGATAAACTAAAACATGATATCATGGAATGTACATACTTTTCTTTACAGTTCGACGAATCCATCGATATGACAGACACTGCCCAGCTGTGTATTTTTATTCGGATGGTATTCAATGACATGTGGCTAAGGAAGAATTTTTGACAATCATTCCTCTGAAGGGGAAGGCCCGTGGCGAAGATATATATGACGTTTTCTTCAATTTTGTAAAAAACTACGAGCTACCAATATATAAATTAGTGTGCATTACAACCGATGGAGCACCAGCAATGACTGGAAACAAAAACGGTTTTGTGGCATTGTGTCGAGCTAATGAAGAATTCCCTTCATTTTTTTCATTCCATTGCATTATACATCAACAAGTTTTGTGTTCAAAAGTTTTAAACACGGAGGAAATTATGGGCATTGCAACCAAAATTGTGAATTCCATCCGTGCACGTAGCTTGCAACGGCGGCTCTTTCAGTTGCAGTTGGAAGATAGGGAGTCAGCTGAACACACTGATTTAGTTCTTCACACGGACGTCAGGTGGTTGAGTCGCGGAAAATTCCTAGAAAGGTTTCAAGAATTATTGCCCGAAATAACAGCTTTTCTAGACGAAAGAGGTGATGACACTCAGATTTTGAAAAACGAAAAAATGGCTAAATGATTTGGCATTTTTGACTGACATCACAATGCACTTAAACACCGTTAACTTGGAGCTTCAAGGTAAAGGAAAAACTATTATTGAGATGATTAGCGCAGTAAAACGCATTCAAAAGTAAATTGCAACTTATGATAGATCAACTGAAAAGAAAGGATCTGAAACATTTTCCGTCTTTGAAAGCAAGGATTCCTCAGTTGAATTATGATACGTATGAGGCTGAATTATCAAATATTTTGGGACAATTCGAAATGCGTTTTTATGATTGCAGTAAATTGGAAAATATAGCATCATTTATGAGTTATCCTTTTTCATGTAAAAACATTGAGGAATTAGCTACTGAAATAGCAAGTCAGTTTAATATGAACTCATGTTCTGTTGAAAATGAGTTGGTGCAGATTATATCAGATATACATCTCAAAGCTACAGCATCTGATACAAATTTCTGGTGTTTTATATCTGAAGATAAATATCCGAATGTAAGGCAAATCGCCCTTCAACTGACGGCATTTTTCGGGTCAACTTACTTGTGCGAGTCTGCATTTTCTGAAATGAAGATAATTAAGTCAAAATATCGCAATCGACTAACTGACGATCATATGTCATCATGCTTGAGATTAGCACTCAGTGGTTACGTACCATCTTATGAAAAGTATGCTGAGGACATGCAGTGCCACGCTTCAACATCCAAAGCCACTCCTTAGTTAAGTTTAACACCATATGTAACTCTTTTGTTTTGTAACAACAAATAAACTCGCAATTTTGAATAACTATGAGTTTTTTCATTGATATTGTAGAGAAGAACCTAACTAAACCTAACCCAAACCTTGACTAAAATAATGTACCTATATTGTGCAGAAAGCTAATATCTATATATGCTACGGTACACCCTACCTAGGTAGGTAGGGTGTATTGTGTATGTACGACAACCCTGCATCACACACACTTGCAGTCTCAGAGTCGATCGTAAGTAGTCTAAAAATATTGAGGTAGATCGCCAGCAGTTCAAGTTTGAGCACCCCTGCCATAGATCAACAACAAGACCTCGACGCCTTCTAGCTTTCCAGAACTTTTTAACCTATCGGCCTACATTTGACTATATCAAAAACGGACTCTATTGCTTTACGGTTCTCGTTTTACCTCTTAGTAATTTATCCCCCGTGTTCAGACTTGTTTTTGCAGCGAATATGTTAATATTAGACTAATTAAATATTATTAAAGGATATTGAATTTAGTATTATTTACTTTTTAATCGGATTGTGGAAAGGTACAGCTGTATTGTAAGCTAAAACATGTTAAAAGGTTATGGATAAACTTGATTGCCAAAAAAGCAATCGATTTTCGGGCCTCAGATTAGTTTTGAAAAGCTGATAGTTAACTGAAGACACTAGCTCTTGTGATGTTAAAACATGTCATGAACTAGTGTTCACAACACTATAATGCATGATGAAAATAAATCATATGTATAAATTTCAGGTCACTAAATCAATAATGTCCTATAGATCGAACGAAAATTTTATAATTAATATGCTCTTAGAACGAAATGGTTCAGAATGATTGGAATTTTTCGAATAATAGTATCTTTTCACTTTGAATCGGCATTGCATATATTAAATCAGCCCTTTTAAATATTCTTATAAATGGTGAAATACTGGCAACGTAAACGAACTTATTTCAAGAAAAAAGTCTTGAATTCTGAAAAAGAAAGTAATAAAGGATGAAAGGCAATAAAAAAGGATAAGTAAGAGAAGGACAAGGAGAAAAAGGAAGAGATTATAGAGACCATTATTTAGAAAACTTTTTTATGAAAAGAAAGAAATTAACTTTCTGCCAGCTCAAGTCAGTTAGTTAACGACCGTTAATTAAAAGACAGCTTCCCTAATGTGTGTTGGGGAGGATTCTCACCGAGCGGCCAACTACTGAAGTAAGACATTGTAGTAGGCGCCTCTCTAGTTTATATCCACATTTTTGAATATTAAATGAGTTTTATAAATAAAAACTGCAATGGAAAATATTTGTAAACTATTTCTTACTCATTTTTATCCGATTCATAGTAACCTTCCCTAGTGCGTATTCAATTGCGTTTATAATTGTTTTAATATTATAAATTTCTTGTAATAATTGTCAAATTTAGAGTAATTGATACTATACTGATTAGAGAGATGTGTAATGATGGTTATCAGAACAAAAACTAAAACATTTAACTTACCAAATTTCATTAGGTTTTTATTTAAAATAAGTCCTATCTATAGAGTATATTCGCTTAGTACGTCGCATTTTTTAAAAGTTTTTTGACATTGATATTTTAGCTTAGAGGTCTATACTTTCTTGGTGTAACGTTTTTTTACACTCAAAAATATAACATTTTGATACGGTCTAAATCTGTTAGTGTCACTCGGATCGAAAATCGGACAACAGTTTCCTGGACAGATATTAATTGGAGAATAAACTTTGTAATATAACATTTCCAACCATTCCGGAGGTATATTGGTCTGAATGAAAAAAAGTCACGTTTTTAATACATTTTTTAAGTGTTGGATCCGTTTTGACACGCTCTAGCTCTGTTGGTGTTGCTGCGGCATCGAATATTTGCCGGCAGTTTCCCAGCCCGAAAATTAATGTAGATTATTTTTTGTTGTATAACACTTTTTTCTAGGAACTACCGTTTAGAAGCTACATTGGTTTGTATGAAAAATTCACGTTTTAAACCTCTACTTTATCTCAACATTGTTTATTTTGAAAAATTGTTAATTGTTAATTTTATTTAATTATTATTGATGTAATTTGATCATTTTAATTATAAAACGTAAATTAGGAAAAGCAGTAGATTATATCCATGATCAATTGTTATTCCCAGTGAGGGAGAAATCGAGTTGTTTTTTCGCAGTGGTGGTTGCATCAATTAAGTTGAAGAAACTTTTGTATTAGAATTTTTTTCGGACATTAAGACCAAATTTTAGGGGAGAGTTTACAGTATTTATCTGAGACCCAATAGAAAAGTCCTTCTATTACAAAATATATTATGAATGATTGATTTGCCAATAAAATTTATGCTTTCGCAAAAAAATTATTTTTGATGGTGAATCTGCTATGTGACACTGAAAGTTTCTTTAAATTTAGATTAATACAGTTATTTACAGAAGGGAGACCAAAATATTGATAATCATCGTTTCTGGAAGCTATATTAATAGACCTGAACGGCTTTGATGTAGTTGGGGGTGACATCAAAGACACTGGCCAAGTTGAGCTGGACCACTTAGTCTTATTCTCTGTGACCGTCGAGGGGAAGCTCTCCGTCACGGTTTAGTTTGCCATTTCTTTTGCTTCTAAACGTGCAATTAGAGTGGCCATCGAAACAAGCACTCCATAAATACACAAAAGAAAATATCCCATTTACTTTTCTATTATTAATAATAATTTTATTAAAATATTTCAATTTATATAAGCTGAGAGATGGTAACGGTGAATTGAGATAATTAGTAATTACCTGGTTGTTTTGAAGGTGTAGATAAGTCAAAATGTTTCATGTATCAGTAATGAATTTTCGGTTGCTTTCCGAAATTCTGTTATCCCTTTAAAAATGCCATTCTCGCCAAAATGTACACTTTTTTCACAACGAAGATATTAAAAATACCGCAATGAAGGCAAATAGGTAACTAGTTTTAAAGATAATTTGACATATCCAAAGCTTCCATACAGTGTTATCTGGAATAAGATGGGAAGCAAGTTGAGATACTAGTGGATTTTGAGGGTTATGTAGTTTAAATAACATAAAGAACATTGAGATGTTTATGGATAAGTTTGTTTATGACAAAGTATGGATCATAGAGTATTGTTCAGATTATTTCGGATTGTAAGGTTTGGATGGTTTACTGTGGCCCCAAACCTCAAATTATGTCCAGATAGGTCTAATAACTGAAACGTAAATGAGCCTCTTGCATTTAATCGAAACTTTTGTTTAGCGGATGTTGAGATAATTTAAAAAAAAAATCATTTGACTTAAAAAAAAAAAATCATAGAATTATTTCTTTGCTTGCATATTAAAACAATATACTTTTTCGAGTTGGAAATTTATTGCTAGATAGTAAAGGCCCCAGGCTTGGAAACTACTCGTATACAGAAAGATATAGCCCTCAGATTATAAAGAGGCAATATCAATTTGGAAGTTGGCCAACACACTGACCGATCGGCTTGGACCTGCAGAGTTCTTATAATTTTAAATCCTACTAGATTCTTCTTATACATCAAATCTTGTACATATATGTATTTTATGCATATACATACATTCATAGATTCATTTACATTAAAAAAAAACAACTCTTAGTTTGTCAAAACAGTATACGCAACAAACCGTTCGCTTTTCTCCGAAATAAGGTGACTAAACATCACCGAACCCAATTCGAGAGAAGTACCCTCTAAAATATCTCCTCCAATCCAAAAACTCTGAAAGATAAATAGCTCTAAATGCTTTTTTTTTCTCTGTTTTCGTATTAGGACTTCTTTCTTATAGATTTTCTCTTCTCTTGAAATATCGAGTTATCAGAAAATAAAGGTGTTTGTTTTAATTATATAAACAAAATAATTAAACAAATGATGCAGGACAAAATTTTATTTAATAAAATATTCTTCTTTAATCTCAATACATTTTTGCCGATGAGTTAAATTTTTATTCCGTGCCTTATCAAAAAAAGTTTGGGTCGTTAGTTTCTGTCAATTCTAAGAAAGCGTTTTCTATCGAGTTTTGATTATGATTTTAAAGTTTATTTTCTTCTTCTTCTACTAAGGAACATTATCTAAAAATTCAATAGGTATTGTATAAATCAGATGTTTTGAAGCGAAGCTTCTATACTGACGTCATGTAATATATAAAAAAAAAAAAAAAAAAAAAAAAAAAAAAAAAAAAAAAAAAAAAAAAAAAAAAAAAAAAAAAAAAAAAAAACCTGTACCACTTACAACCCATGAAGGGTCTCGGGTTCAGTACTTAGGTAGGCTGTACTGTTTCTATGCCAACGGTTGTGAAAGGAGGTGGTTTGGCCAGAATCACGCTCAACCGCCAGGTTTTTCCCCAATTAAGGGTACCCACTTTTTAGGAGGCTGGGTGTGCCCCAGGAGGGTCTCCCGACCTCGAATTCGATCCACGGCCGAAATAACAGAAAATAAATTTTCTGCCTTCAGTCGGACTCGAACTCGGGCCCGGGAGCATAGTAGTCAAGTGCCTTACCCACTGAGCTACCGCGCCTCCCATGTAATATATACATATAAATATTTCCTAAGAGTAAATCACTTAGCATGTAATGAAAACGATGCAACAAAAATAAGTTGCCAGCTGGATTCAATGCAGGTTAAAAGGATTAATACGATATTTAAGAGATACTTAAATATTTAACTTAAGGCTTGATACTTGATTTGAAGGTTGAATACTTTTTTTTTTTTTTTTTTTTTTTTTTTTTTCTAGCCTCCGACTTTATTTTATTTTCATGCAAAGAAAGGAAAACAGGGAAAAAGGATCTTTTATTGCCTTTCGGCATTTTAAGACTTTATTTAAAGCTATGCCATCTCTGGTGGGTCTCGGTCTGCTGGAGGCACTCCGGCTACAAGTCGAGTGCGGAGGAAACACTCTGCCAGCGATGGTGGGTATCGGGTCAGTCCGTATGGTCTGAACCCCTTCCCTCGGCGAGTACGTCCGCTAAGGGGATTTCGCCATGCCACCTCTCAGGCCTGGGAGGTGGGGCTATGTCCCTGAAGAGAGGGTTTGCACAGAAGCTCAGCCCGTCAAAGAATTTGACGTGCCGGCGACTGATAAAGGCCGGTATCGTTGGCATCCTCAACTCCTCGAGGATCCGGCTGTTTTTGGCCCTCTGTAGGCTGGTACCGCGGACGATTCGCCGAAGGACGGAGTTCTGGAGAGTCTGGAGGGCGCGAAGTGTCGTTGCGTACATGTGATGCAGCAGTGGAGCACCGTGGAGGAGGGTGGGACGGATGATGGATTTGTAGATCTGGATTTTGAATACGTTATCGACAATTGTTTTAAATAATATAATTTATAGTTGTTTTTAATCGAGTAGGTACGTAGTTCCAAAAAACACTGCAAACATCATACTGCTTAAAACCATTTATATTTTTTTTTCTTGGATTTAAAAAAAATAAATAAAAAAAAAAAAAAAAAAAAAACAAAAAAAAAAAACATCAAGAGTTTGGATATTTTTCATGCAATTGTAGTAATTTTTACTGTATACAATTTTTATTGAATTGTAAGGGTCATCTTCCTGTTATTTTTGTTTAGATTCTTTACAAGCCATTTACAATGATCTTTCACGGTTGGCTTGTAAAAAAAAAGAAAGATTTATAAAAAAATAAATACTTACAGATCTTCACCAGGCCTTCTTTAGGATCAACTAGATAAAAACCGAATATCTGAAAAACAAAACTGGTTAAAACCCATTAAAAGTTGGGGAATTGGTGGTAAACACTCTTGACAAAACTTCTTTTTGAGTTCAAATTTTCAAAAATAAAAAAAAATAAAAAATGTAATATTGAAAACACTGACATTTTTTTAGTTATTATTTTTTAAGACTTCGATTTTATTTATTATTTCATTCATACAAGGAAATATTAGGGGAAAGGATGATCTTTTCTTGCCTTTCGGCATTTTAAGATGTACTCCTACGCTGCCATCTCTGGAGGGTTCTTGGTCCACTGAAGGTACTCCCTTTACGAGTCGAGTGTGGAGGAAACACTCTGCCGGCTGTGGTGGTTGTCGGTTCAGTCCGTATGGTTTGAACTCCTTCCCTTGGCGAGTACGTCCGCTAAGGGGATTGTGCCTTGCCACCTCCCAGGCCTGGGAGGCGGGGCTATGTCCCTGAAGAGAGGGTTGGCGCAGTAGCTCAGCCCGTTAAAGAACTTGACGTGCCGACGACCAATGAAACTGACAATGGATGCTCGAATTTGTTATCGTGAACCTCTAAAGTAACATTCCGAATCAAATTTTATTTTAAAAGTTTCAAATTGTTTTTGCCCAAACGTAGCGTCCAGAAATTATATGAGAATGATCTGTGTACTTTTAGAAACTAAAACCTTATTTATCAAATATCTTTTAAATTAATCAAATACTGTACTTAGTAAATTGTAAGGAGGACATGTATAGTACTGACTGTTTTTGAAGGAAAAGTATAAAAAGTGAAATGGTGGAATGGCCGAGAATGGTTAGTTCTATTGAGGTGCAAATAGTTTCAGAGTTTCAGAATAAAAACATACAATAGGGTTGTAACTAATTTGAAAAAAATTATATAATTTTATCCTTTATTAATATTGACAACCTAACGGCAGATATTTTATATTATTTTAATTTTACACTGTTTTATTATAATTTAACTTTTAAATTTAATTTCAATAAAAAGTTGGTTTCATTTTTCGATTTTCACATTTTTATGTTGATTCCTTTAAAATAAACCGGTTCAGAAAGGTTAAGAATTCATTATTTACCTATATACTGGACAGAATGATGGAACGGCTCACATTATCAATTGAAGTCCTTCGTTACTGATGTTAAGGTGTTTATTTTTTTAGATTCAGGCCTCATGTATGTTACGTAGGGATCTGAATATTCTAGCAGCTTATAAAGCACAACCATGTTCGTGGCTGTACGGGAACATTTCCTAGTAAAGTGTATGTTGACGATAGTACTTAATTGTCTTTGTTAATAACTAATTCATAGCTAACTTGAGTTATTTTTGGCAGTTAAAGTAGGATTTTGGAAAAAATATATTCTTGATGTATTTCCATTATTACTGGAACAGTATCCCTGCTTTACAAAATCAATTTTTATCCTTACTTCAGTGATGGGCAGTTTTTTATTCGTTTTTTGCGGCTTCTTTTATTGGGATAGTAGTTTTGGTAGTTCTTCAACACTGGAATTCCTTGTTATAGCCTAGTTGAAGAATATATTACATACATTTTATTCTACGAAAAATCCCGACTTAACTACTTCTTCTTTGCAAAACATAGGTTCAAGTCTTGATATGTAAAAATATTTCTATTTAAATCTCTATAATGAGAACATTTATATTCATAATCTTTGAGAAGAAAGCAGACTGAAAACTATTTAGATAAACATAGAGACCACAAACATATTAATCCTAACTTCGTAAACAATCCTCGTTTATGTACAGTTTTCATCAGTTGTCTCTGAAATTTATAGGAATATTAAGTAGTAGTATAAGCTTTAAGAAAAAATGAAACTTTTTACCGGAGCTCAGGTGAGCTTTTTTATATAATTACTCAATTTCAAAAGGTCTGGTTACGTTTTCCCTTTTGCTCTATTAAATTTTTCGATATCATATACCAGGTATGCAAGTTTAAAATGTCGTTTTAATTCCAATAGAATGCGCTCTTAGCCTATTGAAGGATTTGCTTATCTCTCAACGCTATTTTGTTTGTTAGTCATTTGTTTACAAAAGTCAGTTGTTTTTAAAGTCGTTTACGTGGACGTATCATACCTTTCTTTGGTGTTAAAAATGTCTAATTTTAAGCCAAATAAAGAGCATTTGCGGCATGTCATGATTTTCTTATTTAATCAAAAGAAAAAGGCATCTGAATGTCATCGAATTCTTGTTGAGACTTATGTCGATGTTGCTCCAACCGTCAGGACATGTGAACGTTGGTTTCAAAGTTTCAAACGTGGTGATTTTGATGTTACTGATGAAAAACGAGAAAATCGACCAAAAAAGTATGAGGACTTCGAATTGCAATCTTTATTAGACGAAGACAGTACCCAAACCCAACAAATGATGGCAGAACAGTTGAATGTCACTAGGCAAGCCATTTCCGATCGCCTGAGAGCTATGGGAAAGATTCAAAAGGTTGGAAAATGGGTTCCACATGAATTGGACGAACGACAGATGGAAAAAAAACGAAAAACTGTGTGCGAAATGCTGCTTTTACGCCACAAAAGAAAGGGTTTTTTTGCATCGAGTTGTAACTGGCGATGAAAAATGGATTTATTTTTAGAATCCCAAACGAAAAAAAAATCATGGGTAACGCCAGGACAACCATCCACATCGAGTGCAAGACCGGATCGTTTTGGGAAGAAGACAATGCTGTGTGTTTGGTGGGATCAGAAGGGAGTAGTCTACTACGAGCTTCTCAAACCCGGTGAAACAGTCAATACCGAGCGCTACCGACAACAAATGATCAATTTGAGTCACGCATTGATCGAAAAACGCCCAGAATGGGCTCACAGGCACGCCAAAGTCATTCTTCAGCATGATAACGCTCCTGCACATTCAGCCAGATTGACTAAGGAAACGATTTCTTCGCTTGGTTGGAAACTCCTACCCCACCCGCCGTATTCACCTGACCTGGCGCCTTCTGATTATCACCTCTTCTCATCGATGGGACACTCATTGGCGGAGCAACACTTCAACAATTTCGAAAAAACGTACGAAAATGGCTTGATGAATGGATTTCAAATAAAGATGAAGCATTCTTTTGGAATGGTATCCATATATTGCCCGAGAGATGGACAAAATGTGTAGAAAGCGATGGTCAGTACTTTGAATAAAATATATTATACTTTTTTTTTAAATTACTGTGTATATATTTTAAGAAATAAACGACATTTTAAACTTGCATACCTGGTATTGTGCTTTGGACCTGTCTTATTTTTTTCACCTTTTCTTTGATACTTACAATATAAATCTGTTAAGCTTTATGGTTTTATCAGTAAAATTAAATGCTCAGTGAGCCAAATTAAAGCTCAATAAAAATAGGCCATTTTAGAGTGCATAAAATTATGCAACTTCAAAAGTTCCTAGAGTCACAAATAAAAATGAAATCGAAAAAACAAATTAGAAATGTTTTCTCCAACTAATAATGAACAAAATAGCCAATCAAACAAGACAGAAATAATTTTAAAAAAAAATCTGAAGATTTTAAAGAAAAAAAAAATTGGTTTATTTTAATAGAGATAAATTTATATATGAGGCATGGAGATGCAAAAGGGAGTAAATCCACTTTTTATCATTCTTAATAAGGTGGTAAATCGTCCACCCTTCAAAGTTTGGGTTGAGTGTATGTGTGTTTCGAAATCATGGGTTCAAGCTTTGAAGGGTGGACAATTTACCACCTTCTTGAGGACGCTTAGTAAAAATTGTCTCATATCAAGACTTAAACCTAAGTTTGCAATGAAGAAGTAGTTAAGTTGGGAATTTTTCCTAGAAGAACATTAATGGAATATATTCTCCACCTAGGAATTCCAGAATTAAAAAACTACCAAAACTACTATCAGATTAAAAGAAACCGCAAAGAAACGAATAAAATAAACGTCTATCACTAAGGATAATGATTGATTTTGTAAAGCAAGAATTCGGTTCCAGTAACACCAGAAATAAATCAAAAATATTTTTCCGAAATCCTTCTTTAACTGCCTAAATGACTCAAGTTAGCTATTTAGTTGTGAACAAATACCATAAGTAATTTGTTCTACATACACTTTACTAGAAAATGTTCCCGTACAGCCACGAACAGCATACGAAACTGCTGTAATCTTCAGATTTTTCCATAACATCCATGGGGCCTGAGGCTTAAAAATAAACAGCTTACCATCAGTGACAAAGCACTCCAATTGATAATGTCAGCCAGGCCATCATTCATTCCATTTTAACCAGCTCATTTTAAAGCAATCAATATTAAAATGTGAAAATAAAAAAAAAAAAAAAAAGAACCAAATATTTATCAAAATGTAGTTGAATTAGAATAAAATTATGTTA
Organism: Euschistus heros; assembly: GCA_003667255.2. Lineage (NCBI taxonomy): Eukaryota > Metazoa > Arthropoda > Insecta > Hemiptera > Pentatomidae > Euschistus > Euschistus heros. The sequence goes on along the minus strand of RCWM02000160.1, from coordinate 1,396,244 downwards.
AATTAAATTTTACAAAATAATTTAAAATATCTGCAGTTGCATTGTCAAAACAATTTTTTTTTTTTGCCCAATGCTGCTTATGTAGATTCAAATCTACAATTCACATTTAAAATTTTCACTGTCTTCGACAGTTTTTGAAAATTTATTTATTTATATTTTTTTTTTTGTTTAGATTTTAATAAGATTTTATAAAATAAACCTATTTCTAATCAACTTATTTTTAATGTTGTTTTGTGAGATGTATGAACTGAGAAAGCGAAAAAAAAAAAAAATAAATAAATAAATAAAAAAAAAGCGAAACCGGTCGTCTTGTAACCAATTGTCCTTACACTCGCAACGAGTATCAAAATGTTAGACGCATCCTGGTAAATTAGAAATACTTTTTATGATTTTTTTTTTTTTTAAATGATCCTAGTTTTTTAACACAGCTTGAAGTAAGTATAAGTTAAGCTATTTGAAAAGGAGACAAAATCATCAGACCTTGTTGAATATTCAAATTCAATATTAGTAATAATTTAAGTTTTATGTGACTCTAAATGATAGACACACTATCATTTTTTTACGATCTTCTTGATGTTGAGACCAATAAATACCATTTCCAATTTAGAGCTGTGTTAAATTTGTACGAATGGAGACACTTCAATCATAGGGAAAAATTAATGTTAAAAAAAAAAAGCGTCGTTTGATTTCTGCTCTAAGGAGAATGGAATGAATTCTTGGGCATCAAATGGCTAATTTTACACTTTTGATACTCATTGGTATTATATTATTATCCTAACGAGCTATATTAAGTGTATATTTATATTTTATAACTATTTACTTCAATTTTTATATCTTCATTATCTTGCAAATATTTAAAAAACATAATTATTTTGTGAATTAAGCATCAAAGAAAAAGTAAGTGTTATAAACGTGTTTTTCTTTCTGAATCAAATGAAAATCGATGTTATCGATTATTATTATTATTCGAATAATCGAAAGTTATTAGTTTTTTTTTTTTTTCCGCTTTTAGGACGTTCTAGTCCATTGAGCGCTGCGGCGCACAGTGGTTCAAATAGCCTGTTTTGCGAAAAAACCATATAACTTTTTATTTAAATGGGATAGAGACTTGAAATTTGGTACTTAAAAGCAATATTGTTTCCCAGTCATAAACCAAATATAGTGAGCTGAACATTTTGTGTTGTTCAAAAAATAATCGCCATTTTGATATTTTAAAAACAAAAATATTTTTTTAAATATTGAGCAACGCATCAAATCAGATCTATTGCAGAGCAGATTACAAATATTTGTAGCATTTTGGGAAAATATTAAATGTTTATTGCATATTTTTGTTTTAAAATTTAAAAACGAATAATATTCATTAATTTTAAGTATGCATTTATTAGTATTAATAATTACCATTTATGAAAATATTATTCAAATTTATAAAATAACAATGTTTTTACATCTTCATGTAAATCGAGAATATTTTTCTTTGGTTAAACTCGGTATGTATTGATATATGGATCTGAAGTTGCTAGAAGCCTATTCATCACGTCTTCATTTGTTGATGTTCTTGAGCACTTTCGCGAATGATCTAACCGAAAGAGTCTTAAGTCTTTATTTTTTTCTTCTTGCACTTCTCCGGACAAAGCACCTATTGGCAGAATAGTGGCAAAAATTATTTTTGCACCATGAAGAAGAACTTTTTGGACGGTAATAGGCATGTAGCACCATTTGTATAGTTACACGAATATTTTTGCAGTGTCAAAAGCATCTTCGCCAAACTTCTGAGGATCTACTGCTTGTCCACAACTTATAGTGCCCCAAATAATGCGTAATCGGTGTATAAGGTCTTGATTGATTCCAGTTATTTCAGCTGTCAAGGCAGGAGTATCAAAAAATCTGCGCGCAGAATTTCAATCATTTGTAGTTCCCACTCCCTTGACTACATCGATATTGAGGAACAAAATCTGTTTAAATTTCTTTTGTATTTCTGATTTAATTTCGTCTTTTAGTTTTCTTGTTTCGGCATTACATCTCCAAGATGCAAAAGGCAGGGTCCCATGTTAAATATAGATGATCCTTCTTAAAGTGCTCAATGGATTTTTTAATGTCACGATCACAATTCAACAAAATATCAACTAATTGTCGATTTGACAATTGAAAATTCATTTTATCTGTGTCACTGAGGGAGGTAATTGATAGAAACTGATTAGAATTGTATACACAATAATAATATCAGGTAAGGTGAGAAGGATTAAAATATTCCTGACGCTCTCTCTCTTCGGGATTAACAATGGTGTTTTGTGTTTGAACGACTCTAACAAGAAATATTGCAGTTTGTAGCAGCTGAAAATGACTTTATCTTTTAATTAGGACTTTAGTGGAAATTTATATGCAAATATCTCATCGCCGAAATGCCGCGGAGAAAACAAATTTCCAATGAGATTTTTCAAAATGAATTTTTTTACTTAATACACTATAGCACTATTGTGATGAACAGCTAATCATAAATTTCCTTTATCTGATATATTATTTTATAAAGGGAACTTAGAAGGGCTGATTTTAAACAAAGTGTTCCGATTTTGTCGAGTTTTCGAACAATACTACTCAAATGAATAAATATCATATTACACAAAAAATTTGAAGACTACAAATATGCAACAAAAATTGGTTTATCGTCGTGATTCTTATAGATGCTTGTTTCTTGATCTTTTACTAATGCTTTATCAGTAGTTTTAATATTTTTTGACCAGATTAAAAAGATAGGATTTTTTCGCTATTTTAACCACTGTGCGGCGGTCCCACTGACTGCTAACTTTTTTTTTTAATTTCAGAATTTTTAGGGGAAAGTATAAAAATCACAATATATGTCTTAAAAGAGCATAAGTTTGTAATTAAAAAAAATTAATTATTGCTCCCTAATTCTAAGCAGAGGTGTAGGCTAGGAGGGGGAAAAAGCCAGATTTTTTTTACAAAAGGCGAGACTTATTTAATCTGGAAAAGCGATTCGTCCCTTTTTTCCAGGACACAAAGGGGACAAAAGGGACAAAGATGCCAGCCGGTAACAGTAAATGGGACCCTCTCGATAGGGTCTAGATTAAGTTTTTACACGTAGAGTGCTTTGCAAAGAGACTTCTTTAAATTTGACTTGTTCATAAGTACTACTTGCAGCCTGATCATATTCCGGCTTTTTTTTTTCTCTTTGAAATTGAGTTTTGAGAGTGGCATTCTTTTTTTCTTTTACTTTTTTGTCCAGAAAAACACGGCAGCAATCGAAAGTTTTAAAGATTATACCGTTAATTTTATTTCTTCTTTCCTTGTCAGTTACTTTAATGTGTATTTCATCAATCGGTAGGTTACTTAGAGTAGTCTATAACCTCGAGCTGTTTCTTCTCATTTTAGTCATGTGTGGGAATCCAAGTAAGATGTTTGCCCAGATGGAGCATTAATCGAGCATTGATATAGATTTAAAATTAAATTGTCATGAATATTATTATTGAAACTAAAATCCAATTTATTTTTTCTTATACTCATGATCAACCCACATATCATTTGATTGAAAATAATTAATTTGAACTACTTAACTATTTATTGATTTTTTATCGAGATGAGAATAAATAAGAGCTTTAAATTTCTGTAATTAATGATACGATTAATATTTATATATATATATATATATATATATATATATATATATATATATATATATATATATATATCGTATGCATGATATATTTTTAAACCATATAGTATAATTTAACCCCTAAGTCCGTGCGCCACTTATAATATTTGGCTACCTGTTGAGGAGAGGGTTAACCTATCGGATTTTCCTTCAAGGTACTCTGTTGTGAATTGTTTTGGTATAATGTAAAAGTGTCTTTACATAAAATATAGCTATTTTTCTACGTCCGTTCGATTTGGCGCACTTTGTACCTCATCGCGCGGTATTATGACTAAGTAAATTTAAAATTTTTATTTTTATGCTGAAGTTGATGAGCGAAAATTGGAATAAAATGTTCTTTATTGTTCAAAATATGTTTTTCCTACTAATTTTAACTAAGAAAGTTTTTATACATCAAATTTTGAGCTTTATTGTGGAAGGCAGCCGGAAGGTTCATTTTCTATCAATAACGGGCCTTCTGATATAGCTCGACTTTCTGCCTGTTTGCAATCGTAACTTGACGTGTGACAATTAGTTTATCAGTTACCCTCTCGTAAAGGAACTTCTAAAGAAAAATTACACCTTCCTAGGTACGATTAAAAAAAAAAGAGAGCTTCCAAAAACGGGAGTTCCAGAAAAGGAGCCGGATAAAGGACACGTGACAAAAAGATAAACCCGAGATAGAATAGTATAAAATAGAACTATTTCTGACCTAGGTTCAAATTTCTTTCAAAGAAATATGAAAAAATCTTCACCGTTTTATTTTGTTATTGCACAGTTTGAAATAAATATTAAAGTTTTATTAATATTTATTTAGTTAATATTAAATAATTACCAGAGGATTAAAAAAACATTTAATATAGTAAGTTCCATAATTTTTTACTGAAACCCATTTTTGCATTAAAAATGTGAAGAAAGCCTACATTGGGATAAAGTGCGCCAACGCGCGGCCTTGTGTTAATCCACTAGCCTCGCGGACTGAAGGGTTACTTGGAAAATTCACTACCTTAATATAAATAATAAAGTTTATCAATAAGTCGTCTTAATAGTTTTCCTAAATAAGGTTTCATTAATAATAAATAATAAAGAAGGTTGAATCAGTTATATAGTCACATTTTCATTTTGAATGATGAATCGTTACGCATGCGAATAACAGGGTAAGAAAAAATATTGATTTTTAAAAGAGTAAGAAATAGATGAGGAAGGGAAATGTACACATTAACATTATCTACACTATGTTTTTTTTTTTTTTTTTTTTTAATTCACGAAAATATAAGTATCAACTAACTAATTATTATATTTAATAATTATAAGCTAATCCTGGATTAACACAATCATAAATACTAAATAGTGTAATTGTATTCAACTAAAATATATTGTATGTAATATATGGTAACTATTGGTATCGTTAGATAGGTGTTTTAAATTTATTGTTAGAATTAATACTGTATCGAAATTTAAAGGTTATGTTAATGAAAAAAATTAAGAAATATTAACCTTCCACCGCTCGCGCTAATTTCTGTCGCGTATTGCACAACGTATAACACCCTTTTTTTTATCAATTTTTGTCCAAATTTTGTAATAAATCTAATAAATAATATATTTTTACCATTCTACATTTAAAGTAGAGTGTATGTACAAAATATTACCTAAGAGAATAAAATTTTAAAATATAACATATTTATAACTAGATATATATTTTCTTTTTACTGTATTACAATCAAATGTAATTATTTTCAAATCTAAAATGGTTGTTTTTATGATCAATTATTGTTAACAAATGTTTTTGATGAATGTTTTTTACAAATATAATGTTGATATCCTCTATATATTCCAATTTTATAGGTTTCCACCTAACTAAAACATTAGATTAATTAATACTTCACTGATTAAGATAAACAAAAGTATAATTGCAAAAGAATCCTACTTACATTATATCAAATCCAGCTGATTGCCGTGAAAAGGACGAGAGCGGTCGCTTGTTGTACTTTGTGAAACACTCAGAACTAAATATTTTTTAATCAGGAAACTATCCCTCCCACGACATTGAGGAATATACCTACATTACTACAGTCTTCAACAGGAATGGAAAGATTGATGGGGAGGTTTCTAACTGTATCAAGAAGGCAAATAGCGTATACTGCCAATCCTACAACATGGTTGCAGGAAAATAGGAGATGGATACTAAAGGGTTATATACTTTAATGGATAATATGTTTTGTTTTTTTGTAAAAAATTAGTCACTAGAACCTATCGTTTAGGAGCTGTATTGGTTAGAATGAAAAAAGTCATGTTTAAAACCCTTATTTTCTCTCACCTTTGTTTGAATAATCATCAATTGTTAATTTAATTTTCGCAATTCGATCCTTTCAAATCTAAAATATAAATTTGGGGGGAGGGGGTAAGTAGAATATTGATGGACATATTCGTGATCTTTTTTTGGGAGGAGGAATACGAAATGCATCGTTATTTTTTTTTTTATAGTGCCAACGTTTAAATCATATCAATGATTGACACCACAGAGCTTCCACGAAGATATGACCGATAAATAAAATAAAAATATAAAAAAAAAATAATGCAAAATTAAAATATTATAATAAATACAAGAGAAGTCCATGGGAAATGAAATATAAGCTTAACGATGGTAAAGTTATCGTCAACGTCAACACCTAGTGGTACTTGAAGGTAGAGGAGGAAAAAAAAAGAAACTATGATTTAATAAAAAATAATAGTTAATGAAAATAAGTCATTAAGAATCAAATCTAATTAAAATTTAAATGAGTTAATTTTAATAAATTATTTTTAGAAAAACTAAACCACATAAAATCATTCAAATTATATAACGCATAACTTATAAAAAATCTCTAAATTTTATTTATTTATTTTTTTTGTAATTGTGTTTTAATTAAATAATGATTTATAATAAACTTGGGAAACTAAAAGTTTTTGATGTTTGAAGGGATCATTAATACATATTCTAGAACATTATATGTATAAAATATTTAAACATATTCTTTATTCAACTTTTGCTCATATAAATAGTCCATGGGCTATTTTTTTCTCTCTCTCTTACGTAAATATTTTTATTGACGAGTATAGATTTTCAATATATGGCACCTAGCATATTTCATTGTACACTTTGCTTTCCTTATAATTGCACATGAATATTTGATATCATAGAACTAGGGTCTGTTATTAAAATTGAGAATTTCACATCGTATTTCAAGAATTATCTGCATGAAGTAAATCTCATTTTCATCTTTGATATAACGCCTATTGGGTTTGAGTTCTTTTATAAAGGAAATGGTATTCCGAAGTGGAAAATAACTCATTTACGTCCTCTTTAGAATGTTTTCCTGTAAATAGCTACATTCAAAGAGATCATTATTGCAAGTATAATAATCTGCTTTGAAAAAAAAAAAAAAATTAGTAATTTGAAATGAGCGAAACAACTCCAAGATTTCAAGCGTTAAGTGAGACCTCTTATATAAAAAACATACTATTTATTAAACAAAAACCTTTGATCGTTCCTGACAAGATAATATTTAACCTAAGGCAGTAATTGGGATTATATATGCTTTTTCTGAGAAGATAATTGAGTTAATATCTGTTTTTATATTAACTATTATTAATAAGACGTAATAAGTTTGTTAGGGAGAGAGGCTTACCCTAATTGGTCACCTGCATCTATCTCACTTCCAGTGATAATAATAGATAGATAAGATAAAGAAGGCAAAATAATAAACCAACAAAACAATATTGAAATAAAACATCCCTTCCAGATTATGAGAACAAACATTATTTAACTATCTATTTAAAAACTTTCAATTTCTCCCTGAATGCGAAAAACAACCGATCATGGTTATGTCTATCTGTAATCTACTGTTTTTCCCAATTTACATTTTAGAATTGAAAGGATGAAATCACTTAAATTAATAATTAAATTAAATCAACAATAAATGATCATTGGAAATGAAGAATGCTCACAGAAAAGAGCGGTTTGAAACGCGACTTTCTCAAACTAATATACCGGCAGGTCATAATGACCAATGTCAAACTCCATCAAGATTTTTGTCGTCAAACTTTCGATTCAAGCAACATCAACTGAGCTAAAGCGTGTCAAAAAAGAACCAACACTTAAACAATGTAAAAACTTTTTTTTTTTTTTCATTTAAACCAATATAGCCCCTAAATGGTAGGTCCTCGTGACAAATTCTATATAAAAAAAAATATTTTCCATTAAAATTTTGATCAGGAAACTCTCGTAACATGATTGATCCTAGTAACACCAACATACAGTTTGAAAATAGATGTGAAAAAAACATTACACCAAGAAGTATAGTCCCCCGACCCAAAATACTTGGGGAATCATTTGAATCATTATACAAAACAATAGCTAACAAATATACAAAATACATTTTACAATTTACAAAATACACAAAACTATTTAATTTCAATTTTAGTTAGAATCAATCAATTATTTAATCGTATATATATATATATATATATATATATATATATATATATATATATATATATATATATATATATATAACCAATGTTATCTTGAAGCTATGGAGAAGTGAAGACGTCATTCAAGTCCAATTTGATGAATATTTGATTGTGTCAGTATCTAATTTTGTAACAATACAACGCGACTTGCATCTAAATCCCGACCTGCGATCTTTTTAAGTCTCAACTTCACATCGATATTTAAGACTGAGAGGTGCAATTTTTTTCCACTATTAAAATCCACTGTTAGGATAAGGTGTCAATTAACGAAGCGCAATTAAAATTTCAAGTTATAAATATTCCGTTTTTTTTTTTTTTTGTGGTTTTTTTTTGTCATGACTGGAAATATACTAAATAGTTCTATTAATTAGATCGAATAACAATCCTAAAAATTCTATACTGTATGCCTACAGTATTTAACATAAAGTATAACTTTAAATTGAGTTGCATACATCACCGGGTCAAAAATATTCGATACAAAAACACGTATAAAGTCCTTAGAAAAACAAGCGTATCTGCTTTTCGATACTATGAAGTGAAAACATGTTTTGAAGGAGGTGGTATTATCTCGAAGTGTTATCAAATCTTTTCATCTAATGCAGAGTGTATAAGGGATGAAAAAATAAAGAAAGGGAGAAGGAAGGGAGAGAAAGCATTAGAGGTCTCAACGGGCTCAGTTGCCGCGGCAGACAGATCTTACTGGCGCCGCCCTATCTGCTCCTTCATACTCTTCTAAGCCAGTCTTTGGTTGGCTCCAATATAATCAATGCCCTTTTGTTTAGTTTTTTTCTTCAAATTACTTGTTTAAAAAACCCGTAATGATTTATCAGAATAAATATTAAATCAGATTGCATCCATCGTTTCAGACATTATATTATAGGAAACGGTTTGCCATTTGTAACCTTGGCGCAAACATAAAGTGGCTAAGTCCAGGTCTTTTTATTTCTTGTAAAATAATACACGAAATATCGTATTATAAATTTATTGCCTAACCTTTCTATTCCTGGCTCCATTATACATCGAATTGGTTTTGAAAGCTCCGAGGCGTTTCCATGTTTTATAACTTTACGCTGAAATTGACTGGCTCTTCCTCACTCTCCGTAGACATTATTTCCAAGATTCCATTCTTTATCATATCATTACTAATCATCATTCTGCACAGTTTCCCGAAATTAAAAAGCTACGTCCACTACCAATCCAAAAGATCATTCCAACATTCTATCCTAGTATCTCAATCCGCTTCTCATTCGAAGATGACCTTCCGCTATAAAATTTTTATTGAAGTGTTGTTTATCAATGCGTAGTTGCTTTGTTTTCTGTGCCAGCCCTGGATCGTTTTCTTTTTGGATTTATCAGCGTTTTGAAATTCAAAGACCTTTCTTTGAGTGCCAGGTTGACCATTCATAAGTCTATCGTACGCCAAGCTGTCACCTATGGAAGCGAGACCTGGGTCCTGACAAGAATAATAGAAATACGGCTTTCCAGATCGGAAAGTTCTTTTGAAAATATAAGGACCTATCTACTCTGAGGAAGAGTACATCCATGTGTACATCCATATATTGTAAATTGTATTAAAAAATGGAAGGTGGAAGTGACTTGGTCATGTGGAAAGTATGGGGTGTGATCGTCTCCCAAGGAAACTAGTTTATGAAAAGCTGGGTGGAGCTCTAAGACGTGGTCTTTCTAGGATGAGATGATCACATGGTGTAGGGAAGAACTTAGAGAAATTGAAAAGTAGAAGATGGAAGAATGTTGTTGCCGGCAGACCAGTTAGGCAAGCAATCTGTGACAAGGCCCTTGTCCTTGGAAGGCATTGGCCAAACATGACAATAATAATAATTTCAGTTAGCAATCATAATCTCACTAATAATATTTAATTAAATTTAAAATCTTTCATACAATCTCCTAATTTATTTTGCATAGGATCGTTTCGCATATGAGTAAGTATGTAACCAATTTCGTGATAAGCAATAATTTTAAATACACGATTTTTTCGGGTGGGAGAATGTGGTATTATCACTAGATGTTTCGATAAATGTTTGATACTAAATAGTTTTCATTCCAGACATAAAACATGCGACATAATTCATTTTTGTTTCTTTCATTTTATCTCTTCAAATATTTAGTCTGACCTGCATTCATAGATTCCAAATAATACTGTTATTATATCAAGTTTACTTCGTACAATGATTAAGATTTTTGTTCATTCTTGACATTAATAAAAAATTATTTTTATTGTGACTTATAATTGAATAAATTTCGACAGTCTAAATTTTTTAGTTAAATGGTTATTAGATTGCTTATGAAGTTTATTTCTATGGATAAATATGCTCTTGGTCTTGGCTCCAAAAGAACCAAGAGACCTTGGCAGAAGGATATTTTAATTCATCTCTAGAACGATTGTGCTCCAAGACTCATTTGGACAAAAGGGTGGTGGCTGCTCATATTGAGATGGAAAAGCCCCGGGGTACCGCTGTGGAGTAATTTCCGCGGTCCAGTTACCCATCGCTACACACACGAAGGGTTCCAGATGAGAGGGTGCCCTGCCAGTCTGTCTCCAGAAGAATATATTAAAAGTGCTCCCGCCTCTTAACCATTCTTGCATCTTTTTCTTCAACACAAGAGGAGAGAATATTTTGGAATGATTTTCTTGGTTCGTAGAGTTTTTATTATCAATTTTAAATTAGTTAGTTAATACCATATATTACATCTCATAATCTATTGGTCCAGTAACCAAATGTATATATATATATATTTTTTTTTTTTTTTTTTTGAGTGTTTTAACTTTATCTTCAAACATTTTTTCTTCTCATAAAACCTGGCCGTTCTGAAAAACAAAATTTGAAAAAGGAATAATTTATCCTTGTTTGTTTACAAATATTTTAAAAATAAATTAAAATTATTTTTCTACAAATCAATTCCCAAAAAAATTACTAGGCACTGGAGTAAATACAAGTTATATCTTAGTAACTTGATAGTCAAATAGCAAAGAATGTTGGAAAAAATGAATAGATTTTTAACCATGTTAAAACTCTAGGGCGTTACCCATAGTTTGAGACACTTAGCTCATTGATGACAGTTTTCTGATCAAACATTTAATGTTTAGTATATATTGTTTTAATAAAGCTACCATTTAAGAGCTATATTGGTTCAATATATCAAAAAAATAAATAATAAATTAAATGCAAAGATTCAAAAAGGGATGAGTTTTATCAGGCGTTATATGATCATGTCCTTAACCTTTGTTCAAGGGTGGTCTGATACTGATTTTTTAATATTTCTGAAAGCTGTAATGAGGAGGATGTTTGGGAAGCGATGAATATGTCAAGGAAACGAGCTTATGTCTTTTTTATTTTTATTTTTTTTTATTATTCAGGTGTTGGATGGAATAACATACTGAAATCGAAACGAGGAATAAGATAGTGCCTCGGGAGTCGGATGTTCAGTAACTCTCAGTATCTTATTGTCTCAAAATAATCCCTACCTGCAATAGAAAACGGTAGCACGTTGAACAAAAACAGTTCAATAAGGTTACAAGTGATGGAAATACTAAGGGGGCACAATATGAGGATATACAGCTAAGAAAAGGTGAAATGTTAAAACGCGTTAATAACATTACCGAGTTAGACTGAATGGTTTCAGTCGAAGTCACGTAATTTACACAATGGGATGAAGTATTATGGATAATAATACAAGAACCTGTGTGGGAAAATCAGGACAAACCAACTGTCAGGATAAATGATGTAGTCGCCTATGTAAAAATATGACAGTTTCGTTAAGTCTCAGAGAATAATAATATAATAATAATGGTTTATTGACATATTTACAATTACAAATAATTTAGTATACATGTTCCGGTCTTAAGTCCTCTACATGATTAACATAGTTTTATAGTTTAATTAATAGTTTTACACTTTACAGATTATCTGTCAACAGTGGGAAAATAAGGAAAAAACCCACATAAAAAAGAAAAAAAAAAGAAATGTAAAGAAAGTAAAATAATTACATGGTATAAAATAAAATATAGCATAAGAATTAAATACAAAACAATAATAATACATATAAATAATCTATACATAATAACCAGCATACATAAATGAATGACAATATGTACATATCAGTTGAGTAATTAAAGGGAGGTCTATGTTAAGAGTACATGTTTGGTTCTTTTATGCGTGTATCTTTTGAGGGAATTTTTATCGTAGTTATCAATTTCTTTAATAGGGGATTTTCTGTATTTGTTTTTTTTTTTCAAAGTATGCTTTGGTTTGTTCAAAGACATACTGTTTTAGAGGGAGTAAGTTTAGGTCATGGAGCATGGTTGATATTTTAGTATAACGAGGGTAATCATTGATGATCCTCATGCAAATGTTTTGAACTCTTTCCAATTTATTATAGTTAGTGGAGCATGTTGAGCTCCACACCGGAGAAGCATACGTGATTTGTGCGCGGATAACTGTTTTATATAGTATAAGTTTATTTTTAGGGCTTAATTTCGATTTTTTATTGAAGTAGGGAAACATTTTGTATAAAAGTTTTTTAGCTTTGTCAATTTTATTGTTTATATGTTCGGTGTATGTTAATGATTTGTCTAGTGTTAAACCTAAATATTTTATTGATTTAGACTAAGTCTTCTGTGTTTAAAATGATATGCTGGTCTATGACAGGTCTACGTTTTGTGAAGATGATTGCCTCCGATTTGCTAGTATTTACTTTCAGTTTCCATCTCCAGCAATATTTATTAATTTTTTTGTAACTCTGTTGCAACCGATTTACAATTGTATCGATGCGGTATGAAGTTGTGTACAGTGCAGTGTCATCTGCGTACAGAGATATTGTTACGTTGGGGTGTTTCGGAAAGTCTGTTAGGAACAGGTTGAACAGAGTTGGAGATAGGCAGGAACCTTGTGGGAGACCTGCAGGAAGGGTAAGTGCTTTGGAGGAGGAACAGTTTATTTGTGTATAAAATTGTCTATTAGATAGAAATGAATGAATAATATGAATTAAGTAAGGTGGAAATTAGTATATTATGAGTTTGTGAATGAGCCCGGTATGCCAAACTGTGTCGAATGCTTTTTCCAAGTCTAACAAAAGGATTCCTGCGTGTTTTTTCTCATTAAACGCTTTAGTAATAAAGTCAGTGAGACGTGCCAGTTGGTCAACAGTGGAATGGTGCTGCCTGAAGCCGAATTGTTCTTCTAAAATCAGCTTATGCTGTTTAATGTGATTTTGGATGCGGTTTAAGAGTAATCGTTCTAAGATTTTTGACATAATATTTAACAAGCTTATGGGCCTGTAGTTTGAGATATCTTTTGGATCTTTGTTTGGTTTCGGAATCGCTATTGTTTTTGAAGTTTTCCATGCAATAGGGAAGTAATGGTACCTTAGAATTGAATTAAATATTTTAGTTATATGAAAAATGGCTTTTCTGCTTAGTTTTTTTATAACTATTGTGGGAATACCGTCGTCACCTGAGGCTTTTTTGGTCTCTAGGTTTCTAATGATTTTGCCAGTCTCTTTCGGGGAGATACAAGAAAAATTGCTATCAAAAGAAACATTTAAATAATCCCGCACTGATTTTAGAATTTTTTTGTTCTGGTGATTTGAGCCAAATTTTGTAGTAGTAAGGTGACAAGAGTGAAAGTTTGAGGCTAGTAGGTCGGCTTTATCTTTATCTAGGTAGGCGTAATTGTTATTTTGTTTTAATGGAGGGATTTTAGACGAAGGATTAGTAAAAGTTCTGTGTATTTTCCAGATTTTGTTGTCACCTGGTGTAAAGGAATTTAATGTGGTTGACCAATTTTCGTTTTTCCAACTATTTAGGCGGGTTCGAACATAATTACTGAATTTATAGAACATTGTCTTTAATGTAGGGCATTTGTTGCGTTAATATTTTTTTCCGAAGTCTGTTTTTAATCTTAATGAGTGATATTAATGTGAGGGGTATTTTATAACGACGGATAGAAGGTAGCGAATGTTGCGGGATAGATGCTGACATAGAGTGTTTGATATGCATATTTAGTTTATTAATATGATGGTCGATATCTTGGGGGTTGGTAATTATTGGATCAATATTTATTTGTGAGTCTAAAGTTTCTCGAAATTTTGGCCAGTCTGCTTCTTTGAAAGCAAATTTTTTTTGTTTTGGCGCTAATGTCAAGTGTTGACCCTATACGGAAAATCACGGGGTTGTGGTCCGAGTTAAGACAAGGTAAGGCGACGAGCGAGGATAAATTATGTACATTTTTCGTAAGAGCTAAGTCAATTATACTTGGTTTGTAAGTTTTTTGAGAAGGTATATGGGTTTCGTTAAGTTGGTTTCAGTTAGTATGCCTATATATTTATATTTCACAAAATCATAGCTAGAGGTTTCTTACTAATTTAGGGACCTTGGAAAGGATTCTGGCGAGGAAGCGAATGAGTGATTTTTCAAAATGTTTGGAAATATATTTATTAAGCAATGTAATAAGTTATCTTCATTCTCCCATTTTTTATAAAATTACTTTAACGAATTGGTGTGTATTAATCTAATTAATTGAAGCAACTTAAATAAAAATCCATTAAATTTAATATCAATTTAATTTACATAATAATTAGGGTTAAAATATCAAAACTGCGACCTAAACGATCAAGACAGCAACTTATACACATACACGCAAATGTATACTTAGATGGCTCTTGTTTGCAAGGGCTGCAAACGTATGAAACGATGTGCTGCTGTAACGATGAATAAAAAAGTTGGATCCTAAACCTTCCAAACCGGGACTGCTAGTCTGGGAATGATGAATAGCAGCAGATTGTCGCCATTTCCCTCTCAACTCTGTTGTTATTCTTTAACAAACCAACTGCTTAGCTATATTTAGCTCTGCTATTGATTACTGTTCAATACTAGGATAGTTAAATGACCATACAATAAAAATAATGCCGAGGTTATTGTTATGTTGGTGATTTCAAAGCTTAAAGATTTTTTTTTTATTGTAACGTAGAAATAGATTAGTTATTAGAATATATCTGTGTATTTAAAAGATGTATATATTTCAATAATAATAAACAATGATGAAAATCCTCGAAGTGAGAGCATGTATGATGCATTGAATCCTAACAAGCTTTTGTTATCATTGGATCAATCTATTAATAACTACTTTTTTGAATTTAGGATTTTGGAATCGGGGGTACATTATATGACTTTGTAAGTACGAGGATATTTGTTGATTTACGTATAAAATCTGTATTAGTTGCCTTTTCGTGGTCGCTGGAAGAACTGTTAAACAGTTTCACTAAGGATATACAATGTTATTTAATCACTTGAGGTACGCATGATGATATAGAAGGATCAATACAATTAGGATTGATTAATTAAGTGCCACTTCTATTGAGATTATTTTATTTGAAAACTAGTTTCGAATGCTAAACATTCAATTTCAACACATCAGTACTATGTTACATAGATTATATATACTAAAGTTTTTTTTGTTTTTTTTTTAAACTTTAGTATATATAATCTATGTAACATAGTACTGATGTGTTGAAAAAATTGTGTATGTTTTAGAACTGAAGATGAATGTTTAGCATTCGAAACTAGTTTTCAAATAAAATAATCTCAATAGAAGTGGCATTTAATTAATCAATCCTTATTGTAGTGATCCTTCTATAGCATCATGTTTACCTCAAGTGATTCTGAAGCCAGCCAGGCTACTACGTATAATCGATCAAAACTCAGCACACCAAGATTCAACACATTGAATCTATCCATTGGTACTCAGTGAGAGATAATTTAAAATTATATATTTATATCCTCCACAATAAACTCACTTCTGTACTCCACCTACTTGAGTTTGACTCATTAGACAATCAAATCCGGACGCGAGTAGAATATCTCGTAACCAAAAAACAAAAAACATTAGAAAAGAAAATTAATAACTTACAGTCTAGCAAGAATAACCCCGTTAATCGTCCATCTAACAGTGCAAAAAAACCCATATCCGATTACCAATTTTCCCCACGTATCCTCGACCTCAGCAACATACCATTAACTAAAAATGAAAATAATTTGCTCAACAAAGGTTTAAAACATTCTATAAATTCACCGGTGACCATACAAACATTCGAAAACCTTGCTGTCCACATTGAATCCGGTTTAGAAAAATACGACAAAAACCCACTTTCAAAATCAATATGCGCAAACATACTAAAAACAGAAATAGAAAAAGCCCAGAACTTTAAGATAAAGACATCATCCGAATACAAGATAGCACGCCCATTATCAACTAAAATATTGAAAAACGACCTTACAATCATAAAAGCGGACAAAGGGAACACCGCAGTAATTATATAAAAAGAGTTATACAAAAATAAAATCTATGACTTCATCGAAAAAAAACAGCTTCCCCACTATAAAAAAACCCACTAAAAATTTAACAGTCAAGTTCGGGAGTTAATAAATAATAGTATTTTAATACCTGATAATATAAAATACAACCTGATTGCAATGAATCCTTTGCCGCCCTGTCTCTACGGCCTACCCAAAATACATAAAGCAGACATTCCAATAAGACCAGTTGTTACCTACATTAATAGCTCCATATACAAACTTGCTCATTATTTAAACAACATGTTCAAAACGAAAATTTCTTTTTCCCCACGAAATACAATAAAAAACTCAATAGAATTAGTCAACAAAATTAAAAACGTAAATGTTCCAGACAATGCAAAGTTTATATCATTCGATGTCACAATTCTGTATACCAGTATACCTTCAGAAACAATAGAAATTTTAGAAGAACTAATATTCCGGTCTAATCTTCAACCACTAGAAAAACTAGACTTTTACAATTTAATGTCAGTTTGCATAAAACATAATTATTTTCAATTTAACAATACATTCTATAAACAGGAAGAAGGATTAACAATAGGGTCCCCTCTTTCAGATCTTTTTATGGATAAATTAGAACGGAAAATCCTTCATTCAAAATTAGCTCAACACATCATATACTGGTATCGGTATGTTGATGACATAATTTGCCTATGGTCTGAAACGACCAGACAAATCAATAGTTTCTTAAACGAAATAAACGAGATCCACCCTTCAATTAAATTCACACTGGAGTTATAGAACAATAAAACTTTAAATTTTTTAGACATAGAAATCTCCATAAACAATAAACAACACGAATTTAATATATACAGGAAACCCACACACACAGATGTAGTTATAGGCAACAATGCCAGGAGACCACTAACACACAAATTCGCAGCATTTCATAGCATGATATATCGCCTTTTAAATATACCGCTAAATGAACGAAATCATAACAAAGAAATACAAACAACTCACACTATAGCTAACAACAACGGATACAGTAAAGCCTCCCTTCCATCATTCGCCATTCCTCCACTCACAATAGCTTCAAATCCCGTCTTTTCGTTTACTTATTAGAAACTCAATCTAATAGTCATATCAATGAAGAAAATATTTTTTTAAAATGAAATATGAATATTCAAAGTATAATATTGATTTTGGTTCAGAATTATTTTAATACTATTACGCTAAATTTGTATAATTGGTTTCAGCATAATTATATTATTTTATCAGACAAGATACATTATTTTTCCGTATAATTTATATTTCTTACCTTTGTCTACTCTATTTTTTCATTGAATATTTTTTTGCTTTTTCCTAATTTGTTTTTGTAGCTAATTTTAAATTTCTAACCTTAAGATGTAATTTGTTTTTCATGTGATATTTTAAAACATGTATTATTAATTTTATTACTTTACGTTGTAATTTAAATTTCTTTTCAATTCCTTAATTTAATTTTAATTGTATTTCCTTGCCTTTATCATATTTCTAAATTATAGATACGGCAGCTAGGCCGCCAATAATTGTACATTATAATTATTCTTAAGGGGCAATGGCCCCAGAATAAAATGTATTTTTCATTTTCATTAAAGCCACTATCGATAATATTTTAAGAAAACAAATACATAAAAAAACTATGAATAATATATACAAAACACCTCCAGAGGATAAAGCTACCCCTAAAAAATATATTTTGACACCATACTACGGCCCAATATCCGCTAAAGTCGGGAAAGAATTAAAAAAAGTAGGTTTAAACCCTGCATTTAAAAATGGTTAAACCATTGTCATATACTTCCCTTCACCGATAGACAAAAACCCGTATACGAAGACCAAAAAAGCGTATACGAATTAAAATGTAATGAATTTGAAGCAAAATACACGGGAAAAACCGGACGATCAGTAAATCAAAGAGTAAATGAACATATAAGAGCATACACTAATAAGACCCAAAATTCCAATTTCGCTATCCATCTAAATGAAAATAACCACAAATTTTATAAAGACTCGGGAGTAAAAATATTACATCAAGTAGAAAATAGCCTAAAATTAAATACTTTTGAATCACTAGAAATAATAAAATCGTTTAAAACCGATCCAGATTTTTGTTTAAATGGTCAGATTAACATATCCAATAGCCCCATTTAAATTTGTTTCCCATAGGAACGGAAAAAAACCCAATGAATCATAAGGAAAACCCCATTGTAAATCTAAAACTTAACCTACCTGCCTTCCCCTTTTACTTCTCACAAATTCAGTGTTTTAGTTACCTGGAAGGTTAGTGCCTATGCTTGATTTCTTGTCTTATCTTTTTTTTAAAAAAACAAAAAAAACTTTAGTATATATAATCTATGTAACATAGTACTGATGTGTTGAAAAAATTTTGTATGTTTTAGAACTGAAGATGAATGTTTAGCATTCGAAACTAGTTTTCAAATAAAATAATCTCAATAGAAGTGACACTTAATTATTCAATCCTAAATGTTATTTAAGAACAGCTTATTTATAGAACAATGGACTTGTCAGCAAGGAGTAACTTTGTGGATTTGTAGCAGGATGTTTGACCTTAGCCCACACGAGGAGCCTACATTTAAGTCTGGTTGGGGCAGATCCTTAGCCTCTATAAAAAAGGAAATGGGGGAAAGTTGGAGGCTGAGCATAATTTTGGCCTGAGCCGATACTTAAATAACCTTTAATTCTAAATTGCATCCTTACTAAGAGCTAAGACCTTTCAACTTTTGAGGTAATAAAGTTTCTGAAGTATAATTAAAGCAAGAAGATTCTTCTTTTCAACCTTGGCCATCCAGCACGTCAGGTCCAGTCCAGGACGATACCCATGGCTCTCTTGGGGATCTCATTGTCCCTCATTCTTACTAAGTGGCTAACCCAACTCTCCCCAGCTTTATGAACCTGACCACATCTATATCTTTACACAGATCATAAAGCTCCCTGTTCCTCCCAATCCTCCATTTATCACTGGACCTATTATTCAACGAAGAATAGCATAGAATAGCAGAATAGCATTTCGAGCTAGGTCATTTTCATTTCTTCTGGGAAAATAGCCACATCTATGTGTCCGAAAGCAATTATTTAAAATGAAATGAAAATTTACGAAGAGGTTGGGTGGTTATATTATTCTGTTCAGTGGAATAATACAAATAAAAAAGGTTACCAAGAAACCAATTATTTATACTAAAAGTTGTTTCTAAAATCTCACTTAATACATTTTAGGAAAAAGGATTCACTTAATAAAAAATAATGAGTTTTAAATTTCCTTGTCATAATTTTTAGGAAGAATTTATGAAGGATTTATTGCTTGATGAAGTTGAGGAGTTGAATCTCGAATATAGATGTGACGAGGATAATAAAAACATTTTTATAATCAATAATTCAGAATTTGAGAATTTATTAAACATAATCACTCCCGAACATCATTAAAAAAGACATAACATTTAGACGAGCTACTCCAGTGGGCCAGTGCCTCCAGTTACCTTGCCTTGTTTGGGAACCGTTGATTTTAACTACATCGCCAAAAATATCTGTCCGATCCCCAAATTCTTGTTTTCATCTCAAACCTGGTAATATTTACTCCCAAATCTTATATATGAATTTTTTATTAAATCCAGTGAAATACCCATGACATGTTTTGTTGTGAAATCCACGTCTTTTTTTTTTTCTTTTTTAAACTATAACTCTGAAAATATTTGTTCGATTTCAAATTCCGTTTTGACATCTCATATTTTTTTAGTTATAGCGAGAAAAGTGAAAAAAAAAAAAAAAATTCATATTTCATAAATAGGTCTGATAGTAAATTTAACCAGCTTCAATATTTTGGTTCCGACAACCAGTTTTAGAGCTATAGCCAAAAGCGTATCGAAAACGTGTTTTTTTGCGGAAAAAATGCAACTTAACGCAAGTAAGTTCTTCAATCTCTCACTCCCCACAGCTCTGAAACTATTGATCTAAGAAAAAAAATAATGTAAATTAATTTGCTGCAAATTTGATTTGCTTTAGTAATTTATAGAACGTAAAATTTGCTAAAAGTTAGTTTTCGAGTTACTTGATGAACCAGCTAAGAACATACCATTTTAAAACCTTACTCTCCCTCCCCTACCCTAACCCGACCCTATTTCGAGAAAGACGTTTTACCACTCAGAGTTGAGGGCGGTGAACAATTTCCAGTAGTCACACCTTTTTATTTTTGGAGTTAAAGGTTTGTGCATTTATTTGTCTAATTTCGCTGTACTATGACGTTCAGCAGTTCAGTAAAAGTGTTCGATTGTACAGTAATTTCTACTACGCCTTCTCAAATTCGTTGTGATTTGAAAAAGAGAGTTCGGCAATGTAGCTATACATATAAAAACATGTAATATTTTATTATATGGTGTAAAAGAAGGGAACTAGCACGTTTTTAGCCAACTTCGTTACTTATGGCCATTTTGTATAGGACCATAATTTCGCGAAAAATGGTCAGATTTCAAAAAAAAAAAAATTTTTCATTTTGTTGGTTGAGATCCGTTGAGAAAAAGAGTTCCACAGTATTATTTTATTGGACAATATCAGCAATCTCCGCTAACCCATCATGTCTTTTATTTTTGTTTTCATACTGTAAATCAGTGGAGTTCCACAAAAGACATCGATCTTGTTACCTTTGCATAAATCTAATTGTATCCTCATCATGATAAAGGAAATTCAGTTCATGATATAGGAAATCTGTTAAAATTAA
The DNA here is from genome assembly GCA_003667255.2 of Euschistus heros. Classification (NCBI taxonomy): domain Eukaryota; kingdom Metazoa; phylum Arthropoda; class Insecta; order Hemiptera; family Pentatomidae; genus Euschistus; species Euschistus heros. The sequence goes on along the minus strand of RCWM02000160.1, from coordinate 1,375,001 downwards.
TAAAACACTAAATTTACTTTTAGTAAAACTAGTGTTGTGAGTCAATACTAAGTAGTAGAGGTTACCTAATATCAGTTGAAATACTGACCAAAGAGGGAGTGAGATAAAGATTAGCCATCGCCGCAGTCACTTTATAAACATTTTTATTTTCTTCATAATTTATTGTATAGATTTATTTCTGAATAATATTTGATTTATTCTTCAGTGATGTCGAACAACTCATTCGACACTCATCAGTCCACATAGTTGTTGTCAATTCGACTTCTTTTGATCTACACCGACTTGATTCGGGTTTCGGTTCGGTTTGACCTGACATATTTAACAAAGTTGACAACACATACACACTCGTTCGACATTGTCGAAGGACAACGTCGTTCGACTCGGTTCGACGGTGGGGATTAGACTGAAAGTCGAACGATCGCCTTTGTCGATCAACACGATTCAACATAGTGTGGACACGGCTTAATATAGATATACGGTAAATAATCGATTTGTATAAAATAAACTACAACATAGAATAATTAATTGAACAATGTTTTAGCGTATCAAAACTCCAAGAAAACCATATAAAACAAAATAAAAATAAATATATCGTACAAAAATTTAAATTAATATTTATAAATAATTTAGGAAAATTACAAATAATAAGTAAAATATCACAAAATTTTGTATATAATGAATGGACAATAAGTAAATAATAAATACTAGAAAATTAAATATCATTTTTTACTCCTATCTTGGAGATTTATTAAATCTTTTTACCTTAACTCAAATAGATTCATTTGGATCTGGTCCCTCTCGACACCCTTGGCCCCATCTAAAAGTGTCTCATCTATTTGGCTTTTATCTATTGTGTTAACAAATTCTATTTTAAGTGGTTTTAGAAGTACTATAATTTTTTCAGCAAATGAATCTAATCATATTTAAAAGTATGAATCTATAGGTGCCATTTTTTTACACCCTTAATTTTAGTTTTACATCATAATCTCATTATAGTGAACATGTTGATATATCGTACTTATTCTTTGCCTCTGGAAATTCTACGGTAATTGATTAGTTAAGAATTGATATAAATATTTTGGAAGGAGTGTCGAAAATTGAAAAATATTTAAATTTGTTTCATAGCAGAAAACTTATCATTTGTATAGTAGAAAGGAAAAAGTGATCATCAACAGTTTCTCAATTTAATGAGTGATATTTAATGTTAAATTTAAAATCTCCTAAGAATGATTGAAATTTCGGTAGTACTGATTAGGCCCACTATCAGAGATTAGTTCCTTAATCAACAGTAAATGATTAGAGGTGCAATATCAGCGACTGATGGCGGTCAAATTGTTAATGGTGAACCCAGGTACCCAATTAGTATTTGCATCAGCCACTAACTGGCCCCACGATTAAGTGGAAACTCTGTTATGGGTTTATCTCATAGTCATTAAGGGTCTAAGTCCTGCTCTGTTTCTACTTTAATCACAATGCATTATAGTTACACCACAATGTAGTTGTATCGTGGGAGATACATTTTTATTTTTGGGTAAGCAAAAAAAAAAAGTGTTTATAAATCAAGATTGATCAGAACAGTCGCTTTGAAATTTCCTCTTACCTGTCACAAAAAATGGGTACAACAATAAATTTTCAGACGGTAGTAACTGGTCTGTTCCGAATGGGAAAGATCAGTAGTTCCTCATGGCATGGTAGCCCAATCATTTTGTACAAAACAATAATGCAAAGTTCGCTAAAAAACATGTACCAATCTACCAATTTTTAATATGTTATCAATAATTATATGTGTAGTTGAAATCAGAGTTCGCAACCCTCAACACTTACTTGATTTTTCTGTTACTTGAAAAAACGTGAACTTTCAGCACTATTTTCATTTTTTTTCACTTATATATTGTAAAAAATATAAATTTTTTTGATAGTGCAAATTTACAATATTAATGAGCACTGAATATGTGACAATTTAATTTCAACAGTAGATCAATTGGTTGCTTCGATACATCTCTCCAAAAAATCGTGAATTTTTACAAAATTTGAAATATTTCTGAAAGACCCAATTTTTGGCCACATACTGACGAATGTATTGGTTTCACAAAAATATCTTAAATAAGAAAATTTTGTAAGCTTTAATTTGGTACCTTAAATGTACCTATAGATCAAGTGCTATACGTAGAAACAGGAAAAGATTGGAAAATAGGGAAATCGGATTTGGTGGAAAAGTCATTAAATATAACACGTCAACATTTTACTTAGTAAACTTATATGGCCTAAAAGTAATCTAAAATATAAAAGATTTCAAAAAATGAACTAGATGAGAGGATAACACATTTAGCTAGGTAAAACATGTAAATTTGTAAAATAGCAAAATGACAGTCAAAAAACAAAGGTAAGCGACAACTAAAATTATTGTGGAGACAAGTTTAGTAGGTACTAGCCTAATATATTAAATAATATGAAGGTAATTAAATTAGCTTTAATTTTAGACCTTAAACGTACCTTTAAGCAACATATTTTTCTCAGAAAGACGAAAAGATTGGAAAATCGGATTTGGGGAAAAAATTCTGGCTTTATTATGGAATTATCTGGCTTTATTAATTTATTCACCAACATCAAAATGCTGAAAACCGCATATAGTTTAGAGGGTTTCAAGCTTGGATTTTAACAACATGTATGGGTCCTGACAGTGCAGGAAAAAATAGTATATACATGTTCTTTTACAAACTTCAATACATAAAACGCTAGAAATATTGTACATAAAAAGGATAGGGTTAATTTTAAATTTAAAAAAGCGATATCAGTATTATAAAGTATAAATAATTCGTAGGTAGCAGAATAAATTTAAAAAAAAGGAAACAACAGATCTTCTTGAAACTCTGAGACAGTTGCTAATCATTGGCTGACCGAAAGAGTTTAGTCAACTAATCCGAAGCGTTCATGTTTATTTATAACAGGCGAGTAACAGCGTTTGCCTTATGGAGCAGTGGGAGGAGGGGAAGAGGGGGTAAAGGGGAGGGGGAAACTAAGGCCATTTGTTAACTCTGTTTTAAATTGATATGTAAAATAGCACTGTCTGCATTTATAAGTTTATAATTGATTCTAGTCTGCAGAATTAATTCGTAATAAAAGTCCCTGCTGTCATTTGTCGGCCGCAAATCGATCGGAACACTGTTCTCTGCTCCACAAAAAGCTCTCCATGGTTTCAGCAAGAGCTGTTTGAATGACAAATAGTGAATGGCTGATTTGCATTTCGAGTCCATTAACCAAGCTGATATCAGCTATCAATGAATCTCTAAACAGTTATTCTGAAAACGATTTGAATTAACACTAAACATCAGCTATATGTACAATTTAATTAGGATTATTAAACAATTTCACAAATTTTATTAAGGTTTAATGTGTCAGTTTTTTTACAAAAGAGCTGTTAATAAACAGCTTTCATTATAAGCTGTTTATTTCAATTTGACGAATGAGTAATTCCATTCAACATATCTTCTTTTTTTTCATAAAAGGAAAATCAGAATAAAAAAACTCTGAACCACAAAAACTTTTTTTTAGTTTGTTAAGATTTAAGGTATTTACGTACTTCAACTAGGAATTAAAGAACAGGTAACCCTGCAGGTTAGCAACCTATTCCAAGCAGGGTGGGAAAGTCAAGATTCATTCTGTGGATCGCAATTAAATTTTATTTGAACCCACCTATGTAGGATTCTAACACACGATCTTCTGAACCAAGAGTGCTGAGAGTCCCGTCCCAACGCACTCAACCATAGAGCTCCTCCCCCCGCAATCCACGTGAACTGTCTAATACATAATAATAGTATCATAAGGAAAATATATTATTTGATGTAAAATAATTGTACGTACTGAAACGTTTTAGAATTTTAATAGTTACTTTATTTCAATTTATATCATTTTTTTCCTTCTAATACATAGTACTACTTCCTTACAATATAACTTTTTATTTTTAAGTTTAATTCTTTCATGGCACTATGCAAATATTAATTTTCATGAAGCACCATCGCCGAGCACAAACACTGACACAAATTCATAAATACTTTAACAGAAGGAAAAATAACTGATCAGTCATCATGGGTTAAGACATGGTGCAGGAAATGGGTAATAAATATTTGGAATAAGTAACGTAAAGAGCATGACCGAGAAAGGAGATGGAGATAAAAAGGGGGATTCAAAGAGAAGGAAAGACATCGTGAGACTCACTGAAACAAAAAAAGAATGTAAAAAGAGAAGAAAACAATGGTGAGCTGTGTAGCATGTTTGATACATGTGGAAGTAGCTCGGACCTTTCAGGATGACAAGGTGTCAGTGATAAAGTTATGATCCTTATGATGATGATGGGAAGCATACTGTTAAGCCCGATAATTTAATATCTTATTTTATTTTTATTTTTTTTTTTTATTCTCATCTTCTATAGTGAAGAAACCGCATTTAACTTAAAATGAACAATATGTAGTGTAAATAGCGTGTTTACGGTTCAAGTTAAGTGTTTATGGTTCAAGTTACGTATTTACGTACGCCTCGGGAGATAAGAGACTTAACGGTCAGTCTGGGCCAGACCTCCCTGGAAGAAGTAGTAATCAGTAATCAGTAATTGTCCACAAATCCTTGAGGACGTGCCCTCGGAGTCCTTGGAGTCCCCGATTTCATTTTCTAACATGGAAGATACCATAGTCAAATTATTAGGCATACAGTGGGAGCCCAAATATGATTGTCTGTCATATAAGGTAGTCATCAAAGAATGTGTTTTGACAAAGAGAGGTATTATGTCCACCATAGCCAGAATTTATGACCCATTAGGATATTTGGCGCCAGCGGTATTTAGAGCAAAGACGATTTTGCAGAAATTATGGGAAAAGAAACTCGAATGGGATACTCCCATACCCCCCGATATTGGCAAATAGTGGGAAGCATTTTATAACAATCTAACACATTTGAGTAAAATCCGTATTCCTCGTTGCATCTTTGTTGAGGGTTCCTCGAATGTAACGATTGTTGGGTTCGCAGATGCGTCCGCGTTAGGTTATGCCGCAGTCGTATATCTGCATCTGGAATTACCAAAGGGTTGTTCATCCTATCTGATCTTTGCGAAAACTCGGTTGGCTCCTCTTAAGCTTTTATCGATACCTCGGCTCGAGTTGTGTGCAGCCGTATTATTAGTTGACACTTTGAAGTCACTTAAGAACACCTTGTCGCACTGGAATGTAAGTTCCACCGTTTTATGTTCCGATTCGACTACAGTTTTATCGTGGCTTCACCTCCCTTATTTGCGCTTAAAATCGTTTGTGGCTAATCGAGTAGCTAAAATATTAGAATTGTCTGAGCTATCATCCTGGAATCACGTGAGTTCGGAAAATAACGGCGCTGATGTGGCCTCGCGAGGAACGTGTCCTTCGGAACTACCTTCGCATACCACTAGGTGGATGGACCAAGGTGGCTCTGTCGTCCAAAAAAAAAAAAATGGCCTATTTCGTCTAACCCTGTCTTAATTGAACCATTGGAATTAGCGGAAGTTAAGTCAGAAGAAACGGTTACGATGATGGTCATCAATGCGGGAGAATGCGAGTTTGATAAAATCTTAAAACGATTTTCCTCGTATTCGAGGATGGTAAGAGTATTCGCTTATGCCATTCGATTCATACACAATGCATCAAACCGTAACTCAGTGAGATCGGGTTTATTGTCACTATGGGAAACTCGACAAGCAATTGAAGCAGTGGTTAAAGGTGTACAAACATCAAAAGGTCTATCTGTATTGGACGGGGAACGACTGAAGTCGATGAGGTCACTCAACCCTTTTGTTGATCCCGGTGGTTTGGTCAGGGTGGGCGGCAGGTTACGACATGCCCCTTTATCATATGAAGCTAAGCACCCAATACTGTTACCCTCAAAATCTCATGTCGTTAGTTTGCTTATTGATCACTTTCATCGGGTGTATCTTCACGCCGGTCCGCAGTTATTGCATTCCTTGCTGCGGAATAAATTTTGGATCATAGCCGGTAAAAGTGTCGTCAAGTCACGCGTGCACTGCTGTGGGAAATGCCATCGTTTAAGGGTAAAAAACATCAACCCTTTCATGGGCGATCTTCCCCCATCGCGGTTTGAATAGGGTAGAGCCTTCCTCAACGTGGGTATTGATTACGCAGGTCCCTTCCTTATCAGAGAATCGTTGCGACGTAAAGCTGCTCTAAGTAAAGCGTATTTATGCCTCTTCGTATGCTTTAGCACCAAAGCGGTACATACTGAAGCAGTAACTCAATTGAGCACAGATGCTTTCATGGCATGCTCCGATCGATTCGTTGCTCGTAGAGGGTTGCCAAGCAAGATATTTTCTGATAATGGTACCAACTTTGTCGGAGCATCCAATCGTTCGAAAGAGCTCTATAAATGGTGGAACTCTCGCGATGTCTCGGAAAAAATAAGGACCTTTTTAACCGCTAAGGAAGTGGAATGGCACTTTATACCCCCTTTTGCGCCACACTTCGGTGGTTTGTGGGAGCCAGGGATCAAATCGTGTAAGTATCATCTCATACGAGTATTGGGTACTCAGCCAATCACCTTTGAGGAATTAGCTACCATAGTTACAAGGATTGAAGCCGTTCTCAATTCGCGACCCCTCCACCCATTATCCTCTGACCCGGAAAATCGTCAGGCTCTCACTCCGGGACACTTCCTTATAGGAGCTCCTCTTGTTACTTCACCGGAACACAATGTCACGGATATTCCACGGAACCGCTTGTCTAGGTGGCAGCACTTGCAGCGTTGCATTGCGGATTTTTGGAAGCGTTGGCGACTGGACTACTTACAAAGCCTTCAGCAAAGAGTTAAATAGACTGATCCGACAACACCCCTCTTATCGGGAACATTAGTTCTTCTCAGGGATCCCAATGTGCCCCCTTTACAATGGCCGACTGCAAGGGTAATTGAAACACTTCCTGGAAAGGATGGTATTGTTCGAGTGGTGAAATTAAGGATTGGGAAAACCGAATTCCTACGACCAGTCTCCCGCCTATCTCCTTTGCTTCCTGAGGACACCAATAATTGAAAATTTATGAAATTTTGGTGGGCGGCATGTTAAAGCCCGATAATTTAATATCTTATTTTATTTTATTTTTTTTTTTTTATCATCTCCTATAGTGAAGAAACCGCATTTAACTTATAATGAACAATATGTAGTGTAAATAGCGTGTTTACGGTTCAAGTTAAGTGTTTATGGTTCAAGTTACGTATTTACGTACGCCTCGGGAGATAAGAGACTCAACGGTCAGTCTGGGCCAGACCTCCCTGGAAGAAGTAGTTAGGCGCAAATCTCACCAACTTCATCCTCGAGACTCACCGGCAGGCTTTTTTTTTATTACTCACCCCTGCCCATGGAAGTATGAAGCAACTCACCGTATGGATTGAAGATTGCACCAGGGACCCTCAAGCACAGTAACACGTAACTTGAACCAATATATAAAAAAAGGAAAAAAGACATTTAAATTTTTTTTGGTATGTATTTGAATTTGGTTTATTTTGTAATCACAATAGGGGATTTTTAATATTATTAGGAGAAACTTTTTTTTATTTTGTTTATTTCTAGTTTCAAACTTAAATTTCTCACCACGATATTTTTAATATTTATATATATTTATATACTCACTCATTTAAGAAAATATATTTTTAATTTTTGGTGTTCATTTATAATTTCAATTTTCTTTGTTTTTTTTTTTTTTTTTTTATGTCATTAATTATTTTTTACAGGTTTCCCAATCTTTAAAACTTATGTTTGGGCATTTTTCTAAGTAATTTTTTACCAGCATTCATTGGGGTTGGGAATTGTTTTTTTTTCCAAAAGTGAAAAGCCCCCCTCCCCAACACATACTCTTCATTATATTCGTTGTTTATAACATTAACAATAGCTCATCAACAATGGAGAAGGATTCCTCTTTAAAATACTCCAGCAGGAATTAGACGACTGGTAAGGAACACTTCTTATTAGGGGAACGTAAATAGTATAATTAGCAAAGGCGTAAACAATTGCTAAGGAGCTATTGGTGGAACTAATGAGAAGACTATTAATGGCTTTGGAGGAAGAATCCTGAAGCTTACGTTTCGTTGAGAACCTATCTTACCTCTCAAATATTACAAAAATGTTAAGCCAAGTATTAGCAATGCTATTTGTTGAGTTTTTTTGGTGGATGAAGTCAGGAAGTAATGTAAGCAAAGAACGGCCACAGCAAATATATGCTTCCATAACTTGATATCTTCCCTGGTTCAGATTTTCAACAGTTTTTTGACTAAAGATTACAATCGATGTGCTAACGAAGATGAATGAACGAAAAAATAGAAGTTGTAACGGTACAGGTTCTAGTGGTCCTAAAAGGTCTTTACATTTAGTTCTAAATATTTAGGTTTTCTGATTGAAAATGTTGCTCGGATTGACAAGTTACCTAGTAGTATGCAGAAGACAAGCGGGATTTATCAAAATATCTACTACCATCATTACTAAGCAAAATATAACTAAACAAAACTCAGGTTGATTTATTTCAACGCTGCAATAGGGACAAATCCAAAAGCAAGATTCGTGAAGAATACAGTTGGAAAATACAAAAGGTATAACAAATTAAAAAAACAAAAACATTTAATGAAAATATACTATAAGACAGATACATCCAGTGGTCCGGGCCTTTACGAGTGTGCAGAATGGCATGGATAAGAAAATAGGAGTCAGACTTTACTGAATGATAAAGATTATGAATGAAAATGAGATGTATAAGTAGTTATTTGAAAAAAAAAAAAATGATATCAATGCATCAAATCGATATGGCATTAGACACCATACATCGAATTTCGGGCTCGTACTATCCCCAAGATTTTAGCGATTATTAAACACTCATTGAAAAGATTTTGACTCTAGGCACTTTGCAAGATATATCTTTTATTCATGTTAATCCCCTTTCGTATCAATTATATCCATTCTTTATCCAGTTTAATTTATTATAATCCAATCCTCTCTGCTACAAACGCAGGATTAAACTTCTGAGGCAAGGAAGTCTTCTCAGTTAAAATTCGCAATCGACGTTTTTTTCGTAGCATAATTAGTGAAATTCGTTTCCAGAATCGAAAATGAAATGAAAGTAAGGCGAAGTTGAACTTTGGTATACCATTTCCGGACACTACAGCCTGCGGTAGAAGGGAACAGAATGGAAAGATTGTAATCTAGCTAATGTATACCCTGTGAGAGACAAGAGAGAAATATGAGGGCAAAGATAAATATTGATAGATCATACTAAGTTGTTCTTAGCCTCTCAGACTCCTGTAACAGATAACTCTTCTCGTTCAATATCTGTCTTCTCCTACAGAGATTTAGTGGCTCAATTCTGCGTTTTTTCATCCGATAAAAATATGTAACAAAAGATTGTTGTCACTTGGATAAATCCTTCATTTTTTTTTTTTTTTTTTAGTGACAACCACTTTTAGAAATTGAATGTCTTACTCAAAAATAAGTAATAACTAGCTTAAGCCTAAGATAAATCCATCTAAATATATTTGGAAGATAAATTGTTGTAATTACTGTAAAATTTGGGTTATTGTAGAATTTTAGACACTTAAATCCAATATCTTCGTTTACATTAAACGGAGATTTATATGTTTGGTAGGGAGTTTTATGCGGGTTTTTTTTTCAGGGCTAAGTAGTTATAAGTGTATGCGATTTAAAAAAACGGAAAAACTATTGACTCATGTGTTTCTAGAATCACTCTTTTCTAGAGTTGAGGGGTAAATTGAATATTTCGGAGTAGTATTGACCAAATGCTTCTGCAATATTATTATGGGGTTAAATGATTTTTATGAATTTTTCTTATTTTGCTCCAAATAACATTGGTTGCAGTAGAGGAGTTTATACATTCAACAAATTTTTTCCATGATTCGAATTTACTATTATTAATAATTCTCTTACAATTGGCTTTTTGTCTTATATACTATATTAAGTTTATTTGATTCATATCTCTTTGAAACTTCTTGGGGAACTATTAACTCTTTACTTGTTTATGCTGCTCAATGTTCAACATCACGCCCTTTATTTTAATTCCAACTAAATGTTTTTAAAATCACTAATACATTTAGAGATGTTAATGGCATTACCTCACTTCAGTTTAAGTTGAGCAAAGCTTCTAAAACCATGACCACAGAAAAGTAATTAAATTAGTTGATTATAGTGACGAAATTGATTCTTCGGATTCATTAAGTTTTGCTCGTATGAAAAATGCAATTAAGACATTAAAAATCATTATCGTTATAAGAAGAAAATGTATTTGAAATCGATGGTACTGTATGTAGGCAGATCGAAGGAACTCTCTAGTAAATCAGGATTCATTATACTCAACTTCTTGAGATTTTCTTAAATATATTCTACCTATTTACCATAAGTAAAACTGTAGTCTAAAAACAAGGGTGTCGAGTTCAATTGAAGTTGAAGAAAACGATTATATTGTGTATTATATATCTATATCTAATATATAATATATCTAAAAATATTGTGTTTTATCTTATTTTTCATTTGATAAATCATTTTTTTTTTTTTGTCTACTGTAGATATTTTTTTAACAACCTCGTTTCCGACATATCCTGTCATAGTTTTGCAAAATAAAACGGTAAACATTTTCTCAAGAGAAATATTATTAAAAGTGCTTTCCTAAAAAATATTGAATTTGGAGTTAGTCATTTTGTCACCTGAAAGGCTTATAATATTAAAAGAGCTATACGACAAACACCGGAAAAAAATTAGAAAATTATATAAGAAAGATATATACTTTTTAATTCATTTATTTATTAAAATTAACAATTATTCTCATATAATGAAATGTATATAGTAATTTATTATATTATAATACAGTAAATGATATTATATAATAATAATAATTATAGATAATATATTGTATATATGAAAAGAACTATTGGTATCATTTTTAGCCCTAACTTTTTAAATCATCTAGATCCAAAATGTTATTTATATTGATATTAATGTTACAACTTCTCCATTGAAGATGCTCTCACTTTTTCTATCTTTATAACCGCTAATATACTTGAAAGATAAAATAAAAAAGGTTAGTGTAGTGTCTTGGGAAAGACCGTACCATGAAAATGTCTATCTTTGAATCCCCGGGGATCAGCCAAAATTTATTTACTGGGTTCACTGGGGGCTGATTCCGTCCCTCTGTGTTCACTCGAGTGCAAAATAGCGTAATATACTTACGTAGGAAATAGATTTTTATCGTCTAAATTGCATGTATTACATGGTATCTTTATTTCCATTGTTCTCTTGCTATAGGCTTAAGAATGGAAATTTTTTCGAAATTTTTATATGAGTCCTGTAAATTTCTTTAGCTAAATATAAATTGAGATTTTTATGAAGACAAAAACGTCTTGATAACTTGTAAAGTAAAAAGAACAAACTATTTTTCCTTTTGTTCTGAATTATAGGCCTCTCTTTTTGAAATTCTCTCACCGAAAGTATCACTCAATAAGATAAACTGCTTTTTGAAAAAATAGAAAAACACAAAAATTCTTTTAAATCCATCCATTATTTTATAATCTATCTAGCTTCATTTTAGGTGTCATGTACATCATAGGTTGGTAGTACCATGAGATAATGATTTAATTAAAAGCAAAAAACTTTTTATTAATATCCATATGTATTAAACAAAGGGTGCAAATATTTTCGTAGAGTATAGGGCTCCAAGGATTCGTTGTGAATTTTAGAGGTTCTCGATAGAGCAGGATAGAATTCATTATACGATAAAGAAGAGAAAAAAAATCAAATTAATAGAATGAATGCTATTTAAATAAATTACTTGTACAATAAAAAAAATTAAAAAAATAATTTTTAGAAAAAAAAAACAAATCCGACTTTAAGATTAGACCAACACATACAAACTTGAACTAAAAAATAAAAAATAAAGCACCGACTCCAAAAATAAATGATCATAATTGTGAATGTATATAAGTGTCGATAATTTCGTTGATTTTCATTTAATGGTTTTTGTTTCGAAGCAATTAAAATATTATTTTTTAGTTTTTAGTTTAAGTTTGTATATTTAGGTTTAATCTTGAAGCCGGTTTTGTTTTTGTTTTTCTAAAAATTATTTTTATTTTTTACTTTTTAGTTCTGAGTGTATTTTTGTTTATACAGTCAATTCTCGATCTTCAAGCTACCCTGAAAAATAGTTCGATTTACTGAACAAAGAATTATCGAGGTTATCATTCCACTTATCTTCATATAATGGAAAAATTGAACACAAAATTGTAGTTGAAATCATTACGTATATTTTTCATTAATGTGTATGTTGTTTGTACATACATATAAAATCATTGATACAGAAAATTAAATAACCGGTACCAATTTATCATATAACTTTTGAGGGTGCCTAAAAGTAGACTTACCACCTTCCACCAGTGGCGATCTTTTCTTTATTCTTTAGGATAGTTGAAAGAGAACTACGCGGAATATGGAATTCACTAGCAACAAACGCCCAACTCCTTTCTCATTTCTCCACTTTACAAATCAATTTTAACTTTTCGTTAATTGAAGGAATTTTCAATAGCCACTCGAGTGAATAACTAATAATAAGTGACTGGTGTAACTATGAACTGGAAAGATAAACAATGACGGGAAACAGGAAAACAAATTACACATGAAATTCTTTAAATTTGTGTTCGAATTAAAGAGGCGATGATTTCTAATATGTAGTTCATTTCATAGAAGTGGTCCTAGAAGTTTTCTCTTTTGAACCCTATTTTCAGTTCGACTTATTTATTTCTTTAAGGTGAAATTTAAGTGTAATGTACTTCCGACCATAGATTTTGTTCGAATTATTGAAGAATTCAGCTTATCGAAGTACGACACATCGAGAGTTGACTGTATATGTAAATTATCAATTTTTGTTAATAATTTAGATTTAGTTACCATGGAGATTTTAGATTATTATATGATTTTTATTAACTGTATTTTTTTTAATTTTTCTTAAAGTGCTGAGTTGATTTCAAAATATTTTTTATGGGACCACCTCTGAAGTATACCCTACCGATCTAAAAAAGGATCATCAAAATTAATTTAGAATTGACCGAGTAATCAAGTAACATAAAAAAACAAACACAAAAAAAAACAGATGAGTTGAGAACCTCCTCTTTTTTGAAGTCGGTTGAAAATAACATACACACGTTTAGTGAAAAACATAATAATTACATTTATTAAGTGAATTATATGTTCAACGCCAGTTGTTGTCTAGACTTCGGCTAGGACGGTCGCAGAGAATTATCCTCTCCAGCAGATAAGAGTTTTTTTTTTTCTCTTTATTTATTTTTTTTTTATGGTGATACTATTCTTAAAGATATTTTATTATTAATTTCATACGTATAATGCTTTTGTTTTTGTTTTTTATATTTGAGAAGTGAAAAATTTTATTTTTTGAATAAGGTGTCTTTAATTTTATTTAGGTATTTTTTGTTCTTAAAACGATTTATTTATTTTATTTTACTTCTTTTTTTTTTTTTCTTTTGGCTATTAAGGAGCATCTAAGTTAAATTATGGGAGAGCCTCCTGACCCTCCCGACTTATCGAGTCCAAAGACAAAAAAAAGAAAGTGGGCTCGGGGCCGAATTAAATTTCCCCCGGACAAAATCTTTCCCCAAAATATAGATAAATATTTTCCAACATATCTAGTAGCGAAAAGAACAGATGAGGAAGATTTTAGAAAAATTTCACCCTTCTTTATTCAAAAAGTAATTTTCAATCTGGTAGGAGTTGTTAAAAATGTAAAAAAATTGAGAGATGGATCTCTTTTAATAGAAACTTTGAATAATAATCAATCAAACAAGCTCTTATCTTGTAAAGACTTCGGGGGTCAATATCCAGTAGAGATAACGCCACATAACACATTAAATTACAGTAAAGGCGTAATACGATGTTATGATTTTCAATATATGGAAATTGAGGAAATTAAAAAAGAACTAACCCCAATTATTAAAGATATAGTTCGAATTAAATCAAAAAGTAAGGGAAATGAAATATTAACCCATAATTATATCGTTACCTTTCCCACCTCTAAACCACCCGAAACTTTAAACATAGGATATGAAACGGTTTGAGTTCAGCCCTACATTCCGAATCCCTTAAGATGTTTTAACTGCCTGGGTTTTTCTCACCCAACAATTCACTGTAAAAAAGAGTCAGTATGTGTACAATGTGCTCAGCCACGACATGGTGAAAATATAAAATGTAATCAGCCAGCCAAATGTATAAATTGTAATGGTGCCCATAATGCGCTTAACCGTTCCTGCCCTGTTTTTGTCTTACAAAAGGAAATTAAGGCTATTCAAGTGAATAACAAAGTATCACTAAACGATGCTAAAAGAATTTACAAAGAAAAAAACCCAGTACATTTTAATTCAACATATGCAGAAATTACAAAAAAATAGAGAAAAAAAAAGTAGAAAAAAAAGATGTTGCCATTCAAGCCAATATAATATATTATTTTTCAAATAATTCAGAAACGATCGAGATTAATAAACCTAGCGAGGCTACAGAAAATAATGAACCAAAAAAAGAAATAAAAAAATTAAATTGTACTCAAAGTACTTCGACGTTTTTGGACCAAGCTCATTTTAAGTCCACTCCTCCTATCTCCTCCCTCCCCCCTCTTTTCCCCTCCCTCCCCCCTCCCATCCCTATTCCTGCCCCCACCCCACCTTCTACTAATCCAGTCAGAGTGACGAGAAGTAGTAGAAATATCGTAGGGCCTTCCTCACAGCCGGAGCCCAGTACCTCTTCGATTTCAACCTCTACTGAACCTAGAGACGAAATAGCCTCTGTTCATGTAGATGACACGCCAATGCCTATTGATGACACGGGCCAGATATCCGAAGAACAAGAGTTCACTAGAGTAACTCATAAAAAACATATTAAAAAAGAAAAAAAAAACTAAAAGATAGCACTAAAACTGTACTCTCTAATAATGATAAATACCAACAAAAAAAAACAATAAAATTTTATTAATCAATAGTTACTCACTTAATAAATATATATAACAACAAAATATATCTCTTAAAATTAAAAATAATAGCTGCTTTAATTATGCATTACAAATGTATAATATCTCAAACTTCATTGCTATTGAAGTTAATAACAATAACAATAACAATAATAAGATCTCTGCTTGCGGATATCTTACCATCTGTTTACTATTGCCTTCATTTATCACCATAAACATTTACGAATCATTAACACCAGCCTTTTTAAACTCTATTCACTTACCACTATTTTCGTCCTGTGAATATATTCTCTACCCTGTAATATATACTCAATACATTTATAATATTTATATCATAGTATGTATGCTTGACTCCTCTTTTTTTCTCACTAAATATATTTTATATATTTATAACATACCGCCGCCCCCGTATTACAAACATATTCTCATAACTTATGAAATACCATCGTCATTTTCCCATATATTTACCCCTTATTACCTATCCCTTCTTCTCGCTATATATATTTTGTCTATTTATACTCCTCTAAATTGCATCGTATATTCATACTTATTTATTTATATTTTCTCAATTGCTTATATATACTTACCATTGGCTCCGAATCAAGAACAAGCTTTGTATTACTTTTCTCTTTATCTTGTAATAAATATTTTATGTACTTATTTTCATCTAAATTTTACAATATTTACAATATTGTACTTAGTTATTTATTCTATTATATATTCCTACGATAGAAATAATAGCAATAATCTCTCTATAATTTTCAGAATAATATTATCCACTCAGTTATGTTACGTAAACATAGATAATATAATAAATATTTACTTTCTGCCATTTACTATTTCACATTCACAAAATACAATAAATTCCATCTACTGTAGTTTTCCAATCCCAGATATATACTTTCTTAATTTTATAAAACCTTTTATCATATTAATTAATTATTCAAATAAAATATATATGAAAGTTCCTAATCCTAAATTAAATAGTCTTTTAATCATTATTAACTGTTTAAAACTATATATTTGTGCCTTTATTTACTCATTCGTCTCTTTTCTCCTCATAATGTTGGTAAATATCACATTGTTGTTATCTCTGTCACGTACATATATATCTGTTATACACGTAAGTATCCCTTTTATTTACTATATTACTGTTCCTATCTGCTTTTACAATCATTTTATCGTTTTCAAGTTATTACTTCTTATCTCTGGGCCAGTTGTACCACTACAATGGAAGTACTATATTTTTTTTTTTTTTTTTTTTTTTTTTTTATTATGTATTTATTGAAATTTACAACTGTATACAATATAAAATATGATACATCTAGTAAATGTGATGACAATGATAAAAATGACAAGTCTTGTTTTTAAAGCACCTACCCATTGGTAGCACTTATAAAGGTTCTTTATTATGAAGTTTTATATTAGAAGGTCCCGAGGCCATCTTCTTTTCAGGCGCCTCGGAGGATTATCTGGAATGGAATGAGAAGCAAGTTGTGATACTAATGGATTTGAATGGTTGTGGAGTTTGCTATGAAAGGATTGATATCTGGTTTGAGCTAAGTCAGAAACGTAAGGTATATTAAGGTCTTTGTGGATAAGTTTGTTTGTGACGAAGTAAGGAGCATTTACGATTTTTCTAAGGATTTTGGATTGTAAGGATTGGATACGGGATGAATTGGATGGTTTAGTGGAGCCCCAAAGCTCAACTCCGTATGTCCAAATTGGTCTAATTATTGTTATGTAAATGAGTCTTTTGTAATTAATTGAAAGGTTGGAACGTTTGTCAAGTAAATGTTGAAGTAGTCGAAAACGACGGGCAGTTTCTTGTCGTTTTAGTCTTGTATGTGGATTCCAAGTAAGACGTTTGTCCAGATGGAGTCCTAAGTAGCGGATCTGTTCAACGGGGATCAGTGGAACATCGTTAAAGGATATTGTAGGACAGGAGGTCGTGGGTTTACGACGGAGGGTGAAGGTTATTTGATGGGATTTATTTGGATTTATCTTGATTCTCCATTTTTCACACCATTCTTGAAGTTTTATGATATGGGATTGGAGTGTCTGGGAGGCAATAAAGGGATCATTGTTTACTGATAACACACACGTGTCATCAGCATACGTGGTGAGGATGGTGCTAGGATGCGTCGGGATGTCAGCTGTATACACCGTGTAGAGGATTGGACCAAGGATACTTCCTTGAGGAACACCTGCAGATTGGGTAAAGAGAGAGGAGTAGGAAAAGTTATGATTAACTTTGAAGGTTCTATCGCTAAGATATGAACGGATGATAAGGAAGTATGTAGGAGGTAGGAATTTACGGAGTTTGTAAAGCAGTCCCGGGTGCCAGACTCGGTCAAAAGCTTGTTCTACATCGAGAAAGGCTCCCGTGCAGTACATTCCTCGCTCCAATGCGGAGGAGACAACGTCCACCACACGGTGACATTGCTGGATTGTGGAATGTGATGTTCGGAATCCAAACTGGTGGTCTGGGATTATGTGATTGGAATCTAGGATCGGATACAATCGTTTTAAGATGAGTTTTTCAAGGATTTTGCCCATAATTGGCAATAGGGAAATAGGACGATACGAGGAAGGGTGTTCCAGTGGCTTTTTGGGCTTGGGTATCATTTTGACTATGGATAATTTCCAAGGATCAGGAAAATATGTTGTTCGGAGTACAGCGTTATATATGAATGTTAGGAATAGGATGGCTTTCCGAGGAAGGAGTTTTAGGATATAGGATGTAATAAGATCATGTCCAGGTGCTTTTTTGGTGGGCAATCTTTGGATGATACTTGATATTTCAGAGGGATGGAATGCTTTAGGAGGAGGGGACATTTGAAGTGGGATATTTAATTCTGTTTGAATACTTTCAAGGTGATTTGGGTCAAGGATATCAGGATGGGGTTTAAAGGTATTGAAAAGGTGCTGACCGAAAATTTGAGATTTTTCTTTGTCTGATCTTGACCATGTTTTAGTTTCAGTTAGGAGAGGGTGATTAAAATTTTTATAGTTCAAGAGTTTTTTGGTGGCCATCCATAAGGATTTGTCAGTCGTGTTGAGGTTTTCAGTATATGTAAATAAATTTTGAATTTTGAATTTTTTTATTTCTGTTTTTAGTTTGTTAGTTAATTTGGTGTAGTTGTTTTTGTCTGATGGATATCTGGTCCTGTGCCACCTAGCTCTTGCTTTTCTCTTTTCTCTCAGTAGTATGCGAAGATGTTGTGGCAAATTACTCTGGAGAGAATTGTAAGTTTTTCTTTTTGAGGTGTTATCTGTTATGCTGTTGCGTATTGATGTCGTTAGTATATCTATGGCAGTATCAATGTCTTGTTTTGTTTTAAGTGGAATTTTTAAGTCTATTTTCATTTCTAAATCATATCGAAAACTGTCCCAGTCCACTCGGCCTGTAATCAGCGAAGGGTGGGTGGGTTTAGGAGTAGGAGTTGAATGTAGGGAAAGCAGTACCGGACTATGATCGGATGAAAGGTCATTTAGGGATTTTATTGTGAGCTGGGATGATGATATCTGGGAAGTGATGAATATATCAAGGATATCAGGTCGTTTTTTGAAGGATGTTGGCCAATAGGTGGGGTTCATAGGTGGAATGATGGAATAGCTATTGGTTGTAGAGACTCGGGATAGGATGCTGCCACGGGAGTTGGATGATCGACAACCCCACCGTTGGTGTTTAGCGTTGTAGTCTCCTCCTGCAATGAAGCGAGGTCCAAGGGATCGGAATAAGGATTCAAGATGATTATAGGAAAGAGGAATATTTGGAGGGCTATATACAGCTGAGAGAGTTAAATTGTAAGGACTTATTGATATGATAACCGAGGTTGATTGGATTTCTGCAGTTGGAGTGGAAGGAATAAAGGAATGGGGTAAAGATTTATGGATAAGGATACAAGAACCTGCATGTGCTGTGTTGTCTGGATGGTCTGATCGATAAGTGATGTAGTCACGTATGTGGAAATGTGATCGGTTAGTGAAGTGGGTCTCCGTAAGTAAAGCAATATCAATGTTGTTTTTTCATGGAGAAACATATCAAGTTCGTCTCGGTGGTTATGTAGTCCATTCGCGTTCCACAAAATGATAGTCAGTGGCTTTGGGCTCATTGTGGAATATTGAATGGGACTTGGGAAAGGACTCTGGTAAGAAGTGAAATGAGCGGTGCAATCGTTTCTTTTAGCTCGGATAAGAAGGAGGATAGGATGTTATTAATGTCTGCTGGGTTTGGAACAAGATTTGATTCAGGGAGCTGAGATGAAGAATTGTAACTAGGAGTGCTAACTGGGATTTGGACCTGTCTTGAGATACTAGGAATAGTGTCAACTTTTAATGATGTTTGATTTGGGAGGTTAACTATGGAAGAAGTTTGGATTGGAACTGGGTGTTGATTCTGTGGTGGTAGTTTTACACGGAGAGGTAGATGATATATGGAGGAATGTTCTGACTAGGAGGTTGAGGAGGAGGTTGAGATTTGGAAAGTACAGGCTGTGGTCGGGAGCTTTGAGGCGCCTGATGTCGAGTCTGACGATTTACTATAATATTTGAATATGACGGGGGAGCATTTAGATTCCCTCGTTTTCCCTGTTGTGGAGGATGGATGGTGGATGAAGTAGACGGCTTGGGCTCAACAGTAAGAAGTTGATCTTCATATTTTTCATGAAGGGTTTTCGGAGGTTCTACACTTTCTTCTTGAGAGTTGTGAGGTCGATTTTTTAAAATTACTTGCAAATGTCTCTGCCTTTGAAGGTTTTTGTGTACGATGCACCCTCTGTAATTTGCTGGGTGGTCTTCACCGCAGAGGACACATTTTGCTGGCGTTTCTCTAGTCTTCGGGCATGTTACTGTAGCATGCGATCCAGCACATTTGACACATCTAGCTGGATGGTAACAATATGCCTTTGTGTGTCCAAGATTTTGGCACCTAGTACATTGTACTATTACTGGTCTCCGTCTTGGCTGCTCAAAACGGACAACTGAATAAACCAGTCTGTTTATTTGAAAAATTTCTGAATTATTTTTCGCTGGCTCCAGATCTACAAAAAATAGGGGGAGAGGGTACTTTTCTGTAGGATGGAGAACGACTGAAATGTTTCTAACATTGTGGCCTATTTCTTCGATATCTCGTTTGATCGCATCGGTTGATGTAGTGCTGTGGAGACCTCTCAGTACAACACGATATGATTTTTCCTCCCTTAATTGGTAGCAATGGAATTCATATTTATTGACAGACAAATAGTGAATTAACTTTTTATAATGATCTTTTGCCGTGGTATTAATTTTTATGTCTTTCACCCTCGAAAAACATTTAAAGTTTGTTTGTCCAATCAAATTGGCGATTTCTTGACCGAATACATTAAAATTTTTAATATTGGTCACAAAAATGGGTGGGGGCACAGGGTCCAAAAATCCCTGAGTTGGTTGTGGCTCTGATGGAATTTTTTCTAAGTCGGCAAATTTATTGCTGGTAGGAATATTGACAATAATTTTTGTTTTCTTGGCTGCAGTAGATTTACTGCGAGTTGTTGGTGGCTCACTATCAATAATTTGCTTTCCTTTATTTTTTTGTTTTTTTTTATTTGGGGAGGTCCCAGCGGAACCAGGTGTAGCATTGCGCTGACGTTTTTGAAGTTGTCGCCGCTTCAGATATTGTGAGTCTGTCTCACTTATTTCCGACATTGGAGTTTCATCTTCCGTTTCGGTTCCTGATGAATTATCAAGGTCCATTGTATCAAGTGAGTGAAATCAAATTTACAATTTAAACTAACTAACATGAATTAAAAGAAAAAGAGAAAAAAAAAAAACATATGTAAAATATACTTATAAACTAGAGTATTTACAGAACTATATACAATATTTAAATAAAAGGAAAAAAAACACATTACTAACGATGAAAGAAATAATAAAAGAAAAGAAAAAGAAAGCAAAAAAAAAATTGTGTCCTCTAAGAAAAATAAAAATAATAACAATAACAAACCGAGTTAGACTCGGCTGTTCAACAGATCAACAGACCTAGACCTTGAGAGATAGGGAGTGTAGGTAACGCTCCAATCGGCTGACTGGAGAACTGTTCACCTGAGAATTGTCTTTATTTTTAATTGTCTTTAATTAATAATAATCGCACTCACCTCACCCAGTAAGTCTGTCTAAAGATTCCATTGTATAAACTTCCACTGTTTATAAAGTTTGGCTGAAGGATTATAGTTTATACTATTGATAATATTGTCACTAACACAGAGCACTTAACGATGTAATGTTAATAGCGGCCATGACACTCCCTGAAGGAAGTACTATATAAATTATTTTTTTTTGTTTTTTACGGATTTAAGATTTTTTTTTTTTTTTTGTTATATTTTTTTTTTCTTCATTTCATTTATTTATTCTTTATTTTTTCCTCAGTCTATCTTTGTTCTTCTCTTTTCCTTTGGCTTTTCAAGTCTGCAATATTTTTTTTTTTTTTTTCTTTCAATTCTGTATCTCCTTACGTCTCTTCAATTCAGTATTACCTACCACATTATTGTGGTTATTTAAACCAAATCTGTATTGCCTCCTGCCAACCCAACTACCAATTAAACTCCCGATCCCTTCCGAGACTGCTTAAGAGCCCAGTATCCGTTCTTCTCGACCTTCGCCTTCAACTGACCCCCACTTTTGTGAAATCGCTTTTTATTTTATCACCGGACCCCGTGCTTATACAGCTAACATGACGGATACACAAAAGCCCTACTCCTACCACGACCTATCCAAACAACTGGCCCACTCTCAGATCCTTTTGTTGAGAGGCGGATTTTACGTTGCGTGGCATCCTTTTCTGCTTTTACTCTTTCATGGAGTTCACAAGATTTCATCGCTTCTGGGGGTTCCCAGCAGGTGATGCTGAGCTCTTTTGAGACTCCTTTTTTCGACTCTTGTCTTCTCTCTACTACTCCCGGTGATATCGTTTCCCCCCTCGCTCCTTAGTGGTCTGAACTCTTCCTTATCCATTGCTTTCCCTTGCCCGCCCGTGCCCCTTTACCCTTTCAAATTCCCTTTCCAAAATCCTGGCGCAATTCAATAATAGTTCCTATTCCAAAAACTGGAAAAGATAAAAGGACCCCAAACAGCTATCGCCCTATATTTCTTACAAGTTGCCTCAGTAAGATTATGGAGCGCATGGTGAATAAAAGATTAATGTGGGTCATAGAAAACAACAATTTACTTCAACCATTTCAGTCCGGTTTCCGTAAGGGAAGATCCACTGTAGATCACCTGGTCATATTGGAAGCCGAAGCCCAATATTCATTCATCAATTCCCAGCATATGATTGCTATATTCTTTGATTTAAAAAAGGCCTTCGATAACATCAATCACAAAGTTATTCTAAATAAACTATCATCCATTGGAATCAGAGGACACTTTTTCACATATATTCAACAATTTCTATCAGATCGCCACTTTAGAGTCAGGATAGGATGCGAGCTTTCAGATATACATAAACAAAGCAATGGTGTTCCTCAAGGTTGTGTCCTTAGCCCAACTTTATTTTGCCTAGCAATAAACGACCTGGTATTAAATTTACCGAGAGGTGTCAAACCCCTATTGTTCGCTGATGACCTGGCTATAATTTGTCGCTCAGAAAACATCTACATTATACAAACAAAATTACAGGAAGCCATAAATAGGCTGCTCTGCTGGTCTTCATCAGTCGGCCTACAATTCTCCTCCGAAAAATCTATTTGTTTGCACTTTAATCGTAAAAGAAACACTCCTCCCTCTCCTGAACTCCGATTAGGAAACTCCATAATTCCCTACACAAATAATCACAGATTTTTGGGCATGATATTTGACCGCAGACTAACTTGGGAATCACACATTTCCACTTTAAAATCATCATCCACAAAAAGACTCAAAATATTAAAATATCTTAGTGGCACCTCATGGGGTTCCGACAGGCACTCATTATTAAAAATCTATCGAGCTATAATATGTTCGAAATTGGACTATGGTTGTTTTATCTATGGTTCTGCTCGACTCCAAATACTAAATAAAATTGATTCCATCCACCATACTGGAATTCGTTTATCGACGGGAGCGTTTTTGTTAGAGTGGTCGAACTAGTCCCATTCTTAGTTTATGTTGTGAATCAGGGATACCCCCACTATTGTTCAGAAGAAAAAAGTTAGCAGTTAATTATATCTCCAAAATCCTACCTTATTCCGAACACCCAGCACATAAATACATTTTAAATCAAAATTCGCTAAATTATTTTCAAAAAAAAGCCGAACGCAACACTTCCTTTTTCAGAAAGAGTAAATTCAGCTATCAAATTCTTAAAAGAAATACCAATATATAAACAAGAAGTTCATAACCCTCCATGGACAAACAAACCTCCTGAAACACTGCTTCAGTTAACCAGACTTCCTAAAAATAATACCCCTTCTTCTGTATACAAATCTGAATTTTTCTGTCTCCTTCAAAGTATACCAAAACCTTTTGAAATTTATACTGACGGATCTAAATCCGATTTCTCAACCGCATCTTCTTTTGTTACCCACAACTCCACTCATAAAATAAAACTACACAAACTATGCAATATATTTACGGCCGAGCTCCATGCAATATCATCAGCACTCCACTACTCCATGTCAATAGATCAAAGCGCCATCGCAATAGTTACGGACTCGTTAAGCTCATTAAAAGGCATCAGCAAACATATACCCCAAACATCCGATTATTATAAAAATCCATTACTACCTCAATATATTGGCAAACATGGGAAAGTCGGTATACTTTATCTGGATTCCGAGTCACACAGGGATTATTGGCAATGAACTCGCAGACATAGCAGCGAAACAAGCACTTACCCTCCCTGGTCGTGGCGTAGCTATTTTAACACCTCAAGAAATGAGCCATCCCCTCAAAAATAAAATTCTCCAAAATTGGCAAAATATGGTGGAATGAAAGTCCACCAAGCAAACTAAAGGATATTAAAAAGTCAGTAAAGCCATGGATCTCATCGAGTCATCAGAATCGTAGGGAGGAGGTAGCTATGGCTAGATTGAGGATCGGCCATACGAGGCTGACCCACTTACATCTGATAACGAAGCAGCCACCGCCAAGGTGCCAACATTGCAATGGGTCCCTAACTGTGAAACATATATTTCAAGAATGTGCTTTCTATCTCGCGAAATTAACTAGAATAGGACTTTCAACTAATATTTCGGACACCCTCGGAAATGATATATCTAAAGCCAAAACAGTCTTTAATTTTTTAAAAGAAAATGATCTGCTTAACAATATTTAAGTTAATTGACAACAAAATACAACAAAGTTGATCTTAATTTATTTAATATATTATATAAATTAACATATTATTTAATATGTAATATGTATTCTCTTAATCAATTTTCTCAGGGGTTCTGTGGGGCTGTGGCTGGGGGCGGGGGCTACCTGTGGTTGGGGCGGATCGGTCCCGCTTGGCGGGGAAATGCGACACGGCTGCTTGGGCTAGTTTTGCTCCGAACCTCGTGGGGATGTAGACTTTTCCATATAGAATAAATGTAAATGGTTTTTATCTACATTCCACAAATGAGCTTTGTATAAAAAAAAAAAAAAAAAAAAAAAAAAAAACTTATATATATATATACAGATAAGCAAGCCGTGGCGTTATTTCCTTCTCGGCGGGTGCGGTTCGTCTCTCCTTGGGGCGCGCCCCAATCCGCAGCACCCATTCAGGACCAAATTTTAAATAGAATTAATCAAAATTACGCAGGCATTGATGACCTTAGGGTTTTATGCCTATAAACCCAAACAAACAAACAAACAATGTTCAACGCCAAAGCTCTTGGTGGGAAGTGCGTCCTTTTTCCTCATTCTTTTTACTTAAAACAGTACATTTGAATATCGAATTAAACGTACTAATTTAAAAATTATTTAAATCATTGCTAATACCCATGGGGAATGTAATGTATTTTTATACGATTTTCCAACAGTTCACTCTCTCTCTCTCTCTCTCTCTCTCTCTCTCTCTCTCTCTCTCTCTCTCTCTCTCTCTCTCTCTCTCTTCTATCTCTCTCTCTCTCTCTCCTCTCTCTCTCTCTCTCTCTCTCTCTCTCTCTCTCTCTCTCTCTCTCTCTCTCTCTCTCTCTCTCTCTCTCTCTCTCTCTCTCTCTCTCACCCTCTTTATCACTCTCTCTCTCTCTCTCTCTCTCTCTCTCTCTCTCTCTCTCTCTCTCTCTCTCTCTCTCTCTCTCTCTCTCTCTCTCTCTCTCTCTCACTCTATCTTATCACACTCACTCTCTCACTCTCTCTCTCTCTCTCTCTCTCTCTCTCTCTCTCTCTCCCTCTCTCTCTCTCTCACTCTATCATCATCACACTCACTCTCTCTCTATCTCTATCTATCTTTATTTCTTTATCTAGCTAAGTCTGTCTTTCTGTCCATCTTATTTCATTTTAGGTGCCATGTACATCATAGGTTGGAAGCAGCATGAAATAATAATAAATGATTAAACATTAATGAAACATAAAAATAATAAACATTAAGACTAAATAAATAGACAAAAAAAATATCTCATCCCCCACAAAAAAAAATTAAAAGTAATAAATAATAATAATAATAATAATTGATGCAAATAAAGCATCATAGAACATAATATATATAAATCATTAAAATTAGTTATTTATAATTAATTACGGAAACCTGGAACGCATTTTGGTGAATTAGTTTTAAGATAGCGCCAGTAGGTCAGTTTGGTGTTTTATATTCTTGGAAGTATTTAATGGCATGCTCCCGACAATTTACTGGTAGAACTAAGAGTGAAATTTGATTTCCATATATTTTTTTTTTCGCTTTATTTTTCCAATAGTAATATCCAAAGTACTAAAAGTTGGACCATTCGACTCATCAAAAGCTCAGTGGAAAAACAAAAAATAATCTTCTGTTGGCAGAACCACTAGCACAGTCATTTTAGCTTTTAACTGCGGAAAAAAATTCCTAGTGAGCTGAATTTTGGTATACACCTTTATTACGGCATTTTAATGATTATTAGAAAATTCGAAATGTGTATCGTGCCGGCTAAAAATTTACTGTCACACCCAAGTTTGATCAAGTTCCGTAAAACAATCATACCGGCACGCTGAGAATCCCGTACTTTTGTGAAATCCTTATTTTTTCAGTACCTATCTCGTTATAACTCCAAAAATATTTGTTCGATTCAGAACTCCTTTTTTTTTTTCATCTCAAAGCTGGTTAAATTTTCTATCAGATCCCATACCTAAAATTTTTAATTAATTCCATGTAATACCCAGTTAAAAATTACAAACTGTTATAAACTTCAAGTTCTGTTTTGCACATTTTCTATGTGCACATTTTCTATAAATCCTAAACAATTTTTTCGATCTCAAATTTCTTTTTTAAATACTAAAAAATGGTTAAATTTCCTATTAGATCTTGTATATCAAATTTTGATTAAATTCCGTGAAACACCTACGCCAGCCGACAAAGAGTTCAGAACTGTAATGTTTTCCCAAAACGTACACATTTAGCGTGCTAGCACGGGTGTTACACGGAATAAATAAAAATTTGATGTATAGGATCTAATACTAAATTTAACCACCTTTAAGATTTAAAAAAGAAATTTCAGATCGGACCATTTGATTTCCGCAAATTGGAGCTAAACACTTCTAAAATGACTGGATTACACTGAGCAGACAACTCTTTCTTAACATCTTGAGTGAATCATACCGGCATACTTTCTTAACTACAAAGCCAATTAATTAAAATGTCAAAAAATAATTTAGGATAATAAATTATTTAGCTCATATGTATACAAACAGAAGTTGTTGAATAAAATTAAAATTAAACTCCTAATATAAAAAAACAATCTGTTAACAACCTTTATTTAATTTTTTTTTTACTATACAAATATATAAATGAATAAACTCAGTTTAGTTGTTTATTTTACTGTTTCCTATTATTAAGATGCTGAAGATGAATAAAGCGAAACCAGGGTTGATATGTTACTGTTTGAATATAGCAATTAAATAACATAAATTTTAGGCCCAATTCAGAACGGACGTCGGGCAGAGACGTGGCGCGGACTTTTGTCTCTTCCGCGCCTCTCCTATTACAAAGAGAGGGCGCCCCGTCACTTCTGTGTGGATTGGACCGTTCGTTTAATATGAGAGACGCGGAAGAGACAAAAGTTCATGCCACGTGAACGCCCAACGTCCGTTCTGTGTGAATTGGGCCTTAAAGATTAGTGTGCGCTACGTTATACAGAATATAAATTCATAAAATGTGTTTTTTGTGCTCTGTCTCGTAACCATATCATTTCCGTATATATGCTCATAGGTACTTTTTTGAACCTGTTTTAAAGTTTTTTTATTGGAAAGGTAGATAAAGTAATTTTATCCTGACTGAAATTGTGACAATGTAAGAGCAAGTAGCAGTTGAAGTAGATGGTTATGTATTAAATGCTGGGCTATTGAGAATGAAAACCTTTACGAGTCCAGTGCATTATGTATACAAGGGGTGCATTCACAACCAAGTCGTCTAATGCGAGCAGCCTTGAACACAGCACCCTCAGGTGCGTTTTATTAGTTTTTGATCTCACTTTCTGACGAGCCCTGATGTCTGAGAGGGAGATCATCGTGCTGTTGGCAGAGAAATAGACTGTAAGGAAAATAGAATAGTGCAAGCTATGATTCGAATAGCCTAGTAACTCTTTTATATATCTCTAAAGAATAGAATAAGAAATAAAAATAAAACATAAATATGTAAAAGTAAATCGGCATCACATAGAATATTTTTCTTACTACTTTGATTTATCACGATTTCAAAACACATCAAAAACATAAATAAATTAATAAATATATACACACACACACACACACACACACACACACACACATATATATATATATATATATATATATATATATATATATATATATAATATAATAAACAGTAGCCATAAATAATTAGTATGGTAGATAACTATGTATTAAGAAAAATTTCATAAAACCATAAATTATCTTGTTGGGTAGTTAAGAAGTCTATTCACCACATTAATTGAACAATTACCATATATGAAGCTAGACGAATTTTACTTAACAAGCCTAGGTAAAAATTAATGATTATAACAAAAAAGGCAATTGTAAAAAGAACACACTGACAAAAAGAAAACCGTTGTAAGATCCTCACCATCAGCTGAGGTAAGGTATTAAATGAATTTGCCAATGCATTGTGTAAAAATGGAAAATTGCATAATATTGCTATAGAAAAAAATTATTATAAATCAAAATTTCATATTGAATAAAAATAGTATGAAAATAAAAATGTTTATAAAGTGCATGTGGTAGTGGCAATTCCATTTGAGGAGAGTTCTTTCAGAAAAGACTGTGTCCACAGAAAATATTTTAAAAAGAGAAAAAAAAAATCATATTCCTCCCCCCCCCCTACTGCTAAATCCAAAACAATTATATTATCTTAATCCTTGATAGATGTCTACTAACGAAAAAAAATTATATTAGTTTGTGCAGATCGCAAGGATTTTTCTGAAGATAAGAAAAGAAATGTTCGATTTTGAAATAACTCTCTTCATTTCACCCTGGCTATTTGGCGATCACACAAGATGACAACCTGTAACCTCCACTGTAGAGAACTACTTACCACGTATCTACATATCATTCTCTAAATTTTAGTTTTTTTCGACGGTTGATAGGAGGTTGACTTAGGATTATTATAAAAAAAAAAAAAAAATGCTAAACCTTAAACCAAAGACTGAAATTACTGTACCCCCTGCTGTGTGTACTGTACCCCTATTAAAACTTAAAAAATAAAAAAACTATACACATATTTTCTTAAATCCGTTTAAACTTACACGATTCTCAGATTTTCGGTATTAAAAATAAGAAAGACATACAAAAATTGCAGAATTTTCAATCAAATACAAGCTCCTTGGTACGTTGCTAATACAACGTTATACTGACAATGAGTTAGGTGTATTCACAGTCAATGAATACATACGGACTCACTACTAAAGATTTTACTAAAATTTACAAGGACGCAGGAAAAACTAATAGGAGCGATGACCATCTTCTAAATATCTTAAAATATAAAAAGGAGACTAAAAAGAAGGTGAATAGATCTACTTTCGTAAATTTCCTTTAGCAAATAAATATTGTGTGATCTACTTTCGTAAATTTCCTTTAGGAAATGAATATCAAGGAATAATTACCGCTGGGTATAGTTCTTCATCATGCCTGACATGTTTGTCATCTTTTAAACATTTTTACCTAGCCAAACTCCAATCTTTTAATGAAAATTGAATTGCCATTTCCCTGTATTTGTATTAAGAATACTATAATTAAAAAAAAAATAATATATATATTTATGGATAAATTTCTTGACTGTTACTATTAAATGTTTAGTAAGGTTCTTGAGGTACAGTCAATTAATAAAAACAACTATTATGGCAACGCCGCATAGCCTACAACGAAGAAGAAGTGAAGCGATAAGGATACCAACTACGTAGTTGGTCGTCGAGATAAAGAAGACATATCAGGCCTAAAAGACAAGAAAACTGCTCGTCGTATCCGAATACTCCAAAACCAGTGATTTTAAATTTTTTTATGACCTACACTTGGAAATTTTCTCGGCAGTAATATTTCATTGGGTTGTCCGATAAATATATCATAACTTCACATGTTTTCTTATCAGTTATCACTTACGGGTTTTGTGAAACAGAGCTTTCCGCACAATATGGCGTTCAGTTGTACCTGTGGACACCATTGCCAGCTGAACCTGTGGACAGATAGTTAAAGTGTCCTCAGGTACAACAGATTTTTCTTTTCATTTATTAATTCATTATTTCAATTATAAATATTGCTGAAAAGTTTATATAAATGCCTAAATTTGAATACTTACTATTCGTATAACGTTTCTTTTTTAAGAGGAGAAAACTCGCCACTCACTATTTATAGTAAACTATTCAACAAGTGAAGATATTGATTTCACAAATGTGATCTTGGCTGATCCATCAGGCTAAGATTGTAATTTTTAGGATGAATTGATGAATGATTATGAACAAGGTAAAGAAATTGAAGATGAAGAAATATATGTTGGTAGCTACGTTTTGTGTTGTAAAGCATTTTATAGCTTTGATCAAAGAAAAAGTAGACTTATTCAAGTTCAACATTTGCTACTTGAAGAAAATTTCATCAAATGATAGAACCCCAAAATTTATTCTTCCGGACATCGCTACTGATTATGAAATTGAAATAAGAGATATCAAAAGAAAATTACCACCGCCATATTTTATAACTGACACTGGGAGATTATGCAAACAATTATATTTTCCTACATCTTTTCATGTATACAATCCCTAATGATTTGATTTTTTCCAAAAAAAAAAAAAAGTTTGTGACACTCGTTAATAATAATTATAGGTACATAAAAGATTTATTTTTGTTAAAAAGTTTAAAAATAAGTTACGTTTCTATTTACCTTCACACGCTAAATTTATTGTTGTCACCTTTCTAGTCGGCCTTCTAGTTTAATAATCAAGTTGACTTTTCTTTTTTAAATATTCTATTTTGTTTAGTACATTTTATAAAATATTATTGCTGATGTGTTTGTCTAAATATCATTTCAATGAGCCCTATTAATTTATGAAGAAATGAATGTCCATTGGTACAACCACTAGTGTCCACAGGTACAAAGGGGGAAGGTACCTATGGACACT
Organism: Euschistus heros; assembly: GCA_003667255.2. Classification (NCBI taxonomy): domain Eukaryota; kingdom Metazoa; phylum Arthropoda; class Insecta; order Hemiptera; family Pentatomidae; genus Euschistus; species Euschistus heros. The sequence continues at coordinate 1,344,226 of RCWM02000160.1, read as the reverse complement.
AATCAGTAAGTTACAAAACATTATTCTCTGTAAAAATAAAATTACTTTTCAAGATAAAGACACCAGGGTTCGACAGCCCCTTAAATTTGTTATCTAATGGTACAATAACTACTAAGATTAATAAACCACCGAAAATCAGAAAAATTTATAAGTGAAAATTGTCCACAGGTACAGCACCTTCCCCAATATATAAAATAAATATATTTAAAAACAATCAAGGTATTTGGACTTAATGACTTCGTTATAATTTTAATAAACTAGCTTTCAAAACATCCAGTTACTATAGACTTCATCAAAATATTAACAGCATTCATTAGACGACCCCCTGACCACGAAAGAGAAAGGCTTGGTGTAATACAGAAAGAAAAACAAAGAAACAAGTATAACAAGCTAAAGTCAATAAAGAGTGAGGGAACATCCTTGAATTAACCGGACAGGGTCAATGAAAGAAATGGCAAATAAAATAAGGCTTAAGGAAACAAAGAGAAAAACAAACTCAAAGAAGAACAAATTAAGAGGACGGGCATTTCATCTCTCACCAGCACACCCTTAAGAACTTTCTTCGTTCCTCTGGGACTATTAAGGCCAAACCTTTCATGCCACTATTTATACATTTAAAACATATTTATATTATTATCGTTTGTCTATTTCGAAAAACATTATGAAAAATACAAATTTTAATTTAAGAACTGAATAATGATACTCTATTTAAAATTGCTTACAAATAAAAACAATAAAAAACTTTCTGATGAACAATTTTTTTTTTTTTATGTTTAAAGCATCGTCCTGGCAACCTAGAGTTTTCTTTACATTTTTTCAAACTAAAAAATGTAACCTTTTGATACACTTTAACTCTGACAGTGTTTCTCGGATTGAAAGTTCGACGGTTATTTTCTTGTCAGAAATTAAGTGGAGAATATTGTTTGTTATATAATATTTGTCACTAAGACCTACCGTTTATGATCTATATTGGCTTGAATGGAAAAGTTGACTATATATGTTTTGCCTCCACATTCTAAGTGTTAGAGCTTTTTTTGGAACCTTTTTTTCTTCTATTATGTTGCTTAAATTGGAAATTTGCCAGCAGGTTTCTTATTAGAAGCAGTAGATGTAAAAACAGTTGATTAGAAACAGACACATCCATGTTCTATAGTTTTTTCCAGCCAAGGGGAAATAGAGTTGTTTTTTTTTTTTGACTTAAACTGTTTAACTTAGTACTTAAATTGTTTCCATAATGATTCCATCTTCAGGCATTCTTCTAAATCAAATCCTTATAACTGTAAGTCAATACTTGATAAAATATTATAATTTTTAAAATATCCTTTCTCTATGATTTGCCTATAAAGTATGTCAATTATAACCTAAATTATTTCACAGAAAGATAATAAATGATGAATGTTTACAACTTACTTGTTGTCTGCTTAACCTTGGGTAAACGTATTGAGACAAACTTTATTTATTTGTTTACTTCAAGAAATCAATATCCATACAAAAATAATAATAGTAACTGTAAATTTTTCTTTCTATGCATAAAATATCATTTTTCGATGAAATCTATTATTTCCAAAATCTGTTTATCCAATTTTTTTTTCCATTTAATGACTGGCATAATCTTTGCAAAGTCTGCATATATTGTTTCGAATCACAATACATAACGCAAATGGTTATTTGAGACACTGATTGAAAACTTATAATTACTTACTGGGACCTATTTGTACTTATATAAAAATTGGAATATAGGTATATGGAACAGCTAAAAAGATACATATAAATTCCAAACCTTATCAAGCTAAAACATTCTAAGCTATTACTGAGCTATTATACATAGCCCCTTGGTACGTTAGCAACATAACTCTACTCGATGACCTTCGCATGCAAATTGTTATCGAACAAATTCGAACACTCTACGAACCACTTGGACATCATCCTCATAAACGACATGACCACAACGTATATCACAGACAACAACCAGAGAAAGCTGAAGAGGAGCTGGACGAGGTATCTCCTAAGCTAAGTAAGTTAGAAAATAAAATGAAGTTTGGACTAGCTAGGGGAGGACACACTCAGTCTCTCACGGATCATGTTGGCAATTTTTTTGGAGGTTCCTGGTCAAAAAATAGTAGACACATATTTTGCCGTTCCGACCAATGGGCCCTAGGAGCCGAGAAAAAAAATAAAATAGCATTAAACTAATTTATTTTTTATCTCGAGTTTAAAAAATGATATCGACATGCTTCTTGCACCAAGATATTTAGTATTGTATGCGAAATTAAGGAAAAATACAGTCGCTCCATAGATTTTGATTTAGGCTAATTAAATTCTAAAAAAATGATTAGTTTTTCAAGTAAACTACCTCTATTGATTTTCGACACAAAAATTGACGTCAGATTATAATTCAGAACCGTAAAAAACATTAAAAAACGCTTATTCAACAAAAAAAAAAATATCATTTTTTTCATCACCCTCTTCGAGGAAAATTAAATTTTTAAACCGATTATTGGTTGCATACCTTTAAATCGCCATTACTTTATCACACAATTTACTGGTTGGTATCGCTTGAAAGAGGATAGTCTCAGCTTTCTTTTGATGTATATAAATGTAAAATTCGATGTAAAAAATCCTATTAAAAAAATTGGAAAATCCGAAAACCATTTTGCTTTTTAACTTGAGTTTGAAACCAGATAGGATGATGAAACCAAATTCATTTCATGCGTATTAAAACCCTATGTTTTGTGTAAAAAAATAAAGTTGATACGTTAAACCGTCTGTGCGTAATTAATGTTTTTATCAATTTAAATAAAAAGTGCCTATTGGTCTGGCAGATTTTGAAGCTTAACAATTTTTATTTTTCTATTTCGATGAAATTTCGAATTTGCGGGTTCTTTTGAATGCTGAATTCGAATCCAATGTCGGTTCTTGTGAAAAAAAAATATTGAACGTACTTCACTTGAAAAATTTTAGCTTTTACACTCTAAATGTGGTAGACAATTTTTTTAGCCCTAGAATTCCATTTCAGCACCCTCAAAACTCAGGAAACGTATGTATATATATATATATAGATACCAAGTAAACAAATTTATATATGTGTGTGTATATGTATGTGTATATGTAACTAGCGACTGTATTTTTCCTTAAATCCGTATACAAAACTAAAAATCTTGGTGCAAGAATCATATCGATATCATTTTTTAAACTCGAGAGAAAAAATAAATTAGTTTGATGCATATTTTAGTTTGATAAATTTTTAAGCGAGATAAATTATCTTGATATCATAGTCAGACTTATATACATAATTTTCCAAAAAATAATTTTTACCAAATTTTCAAATTTATAATTTATAAGGTTTATATGTTTCTATAATTATCTTAACAATTATTGCTTAAATAATATTATTTATCTGTTAGCCCACAAGTTTAAATAGGGGAGAAAATTTGTTGAGGATGGTGTCAGTTTTATACGTTTATTATGTTAATGTTTCGGATTACTTTTCAAGCGTTCATAAGGGCGTTAAAAGACACAAAAATGGATTTTAATGTGATAGACCTAAAAACTGAACAATCTTAAGACCAGCCTAGACCATTAAATATATTATGTTTCACTTCATACTTTTAAATTATAATGAAAATAATAATCATTTAGAGATATGACTTTCATTAGATAGTATTTTTTTTAAACTATTTTTAATGAATTAAGAACATATTTTATCCACTTTTTGAGACAATGTATGCTCCAGATTCTTCTTACTATAAGCTTTACATTTATGCAAAAGCTGGCATTCTGGTTGCTTAACATTTAAGGCACATTGCACTTTTTTTCTGTTCTTTAAACTGCGTAACCAATAATTTTAATAGATTCATTAAAAACATAACGGTAAAATATTGTTACTTGTATAGATAGCTAAGTATTTAAATAAACCCCTAATGAAGAACCTATAAAGTATTGGCGTTATTCACGTGCAACAGCTCATATAAAACAAAGTAAATTTTTGTATAAATCTCTCCAATAACCAATAAGAAAAATCGAAAATTTGATCATTTGGATTAAATTTTACCTTAGGGTTCAACTCTTCTTTTGCGTAAAATAAGTAAGTTGTCCCTTATTGAAGAACTCATCAAAGAATGAAAAATGCTTCATTCAGACGAGGTGGTCAGGAAATTGATCTGAACACATTAACCTCTTGTACAACAGTTGGTCATAAAACAATGTTTCCTTTTCGAGTACTGAAGGAAGTTATGTTAAAATTACAAATCTAATATTTATTAAATTTTATCTGGTGATAAATGCTAATTACAAAAAAAAAAAAATTAAACTCAATTTTCCCCTGACTGGGAAAAGCAGTAGATCATGGATAAGTTAATTTATAATCTACTGATTTTACTAATTTTCATTTTAGAATTAAAAGGATCAAATTACTTAAATTAAATTAAGAGTCGAAGATTCTTCGACATAAAAAAAAGTGTTTCCGATCTGAGCAACACCAACAGAGCTAGAGCGTGTCATAATTAATGTGAAAAAAACGTTCCACCAAAAAAGTGTATAGACCCCCAGACAACAGAGATATCTACAGGGTGAGTATCTCTTAGCGTAAAAAAAAAAATTGGGTGAAACTAGATCAAAAGTGTAGCCAAATGCCGCAGACCTCACCTTTCTATTCCAATCCGTTGCAGATATATGGTAAATAAACGATTTTTTGGAGGAAAGCATGTTTTTTACGATAAAAGCTGTAATATCTCCATTTTGTTTAAATATTTTTCAAATATTGATCACATTTTCGGATTTAGCAATAAATTTCCTATAAGATCGGAGTAATTTAACCTTGAATTTTACAAACTTGGGACCTAAAAAATATCTTTATCTTCACCTAATTTAGGGAAGTTACAATTTCTTATAATACTTCAGCGCTCACTGCTTTTCATAAAAACAATCCACAAAACTGCAAAGCTCTCAAAAACTTGCAAATTTAATAAGCTTTCAAATGATATGTTAAAAGTAATGATTTTGTTTTAATTTCATGGAGAAATTTACTTTTGAAACCGAAAAAACATGGTGTTCTCATTTAGCATACAAATCAGGTACTTTGGTAAATAAGACATTATGATAATCGCTTGATGAAAATCTGTATTTTAAATAAAAGAAACACTTCATTAGAATAAAAAGCAAAGAAAAAATATAATATTTATTGACATAAATTTTAGGCCAGTTCAGGTATTCATAATAACAACAGCGACTTTGACCTCTCTCAGTACTAAGCACATTATCGCTATTTCATAGTTATTTTCCTGTTTATTTTGAAATGGGAGGGGATTATTGTTTATTATTTTATTTTTATTTTGATATAATGATTGAAAGTTTGATTTGGAAATTAAGAAGCTACAGAGATAAAAGTGTCACTATCATTAGAAAGACCCTTGCTAATATTGCTTATCCTTAGCTTGAGGGCCCATTTTATTTATTGGGATTATTTTTTTCTGTTTGGCAATACACCTGCGAAGATGGCAACGTTCACAAATGGTGAGTACGCTGACATACATTTTTTGTATGGTTTTTGTAATGGAAACGCGAGTGCAGCGCGGCGGGAGTACCAACTTAGGTTTCCAGATAGGCGCCTCCCCTCTACGATAGTGTTTTCACGAACTCATCAACGTTTATCTGAAACAGGTTCCGTTCATAAGTTACGTCAAGAATTGGGACAAGTTCCTCATGATGTTGAACTCGAAGAGGAAATTATTGATATAGTAAATGAAAATCCCAGTGTTTCATCAAGAGACTTGGCCCGTGAAATTGGTATCTCCCAAAGGTCAGTTATCAACATTTTGCACCGAGAACATTTTCACCCATATCATTTCACACAAGTACAAGGGCTAGAACCTAATGATCATGTACATAGAATACAATTTTGCCGCTGGCTTTTAAATAGAGACATTCAAGAACACCAGTTTCTGAGGAAAATTTTATGGACAGATGAGTCTCTTTTTACAAGGGAAGGAATTTTTAACGTCCACAACCGGCACTACTGGGCAGCTGAAAACCCACATATGGTTCAAGAAGCATCTTTCCAGCATCGTTTTACAGTGAATGTGTGGGCTGGGATAATAGGGGACCGACTCATTGGGCCACATTTTTTGCCCAGCAGATTGAATGGAGAAAGTTATTTGGATTTTTTACAAAATATTCTACCACAACTTATTCACGACATTCCACTTGATGTTCAGCAAAACATAATATTCCAACACGATGGTGCTCCTCCACATCATTCGGCAGCAGTACGGGAATGGCTGAACCAACGATATTCGACCTGGATAGGTAGAAATGGTGTGATACATTGGCCAGCTAGGTCACCTGACTTAGCTCCAATGGACTTTTATGTGTGGGGCTACATAAAAAGCGAGGTATATGCCAGAGAAGTGACCAGCATTGAGGTCCTAAAGACGAGAATTCTGGAGGCCGGAGCCAAATTGCAACAGCGTCTGACTTTAGCAGTGACCGTAGGGGCTGTGAGAAAGAGAGCAAGAAGCTGCATTCGAAATAATGGAGGACATTTTGAAAATTTAATAAAATAACGGACTCTGGCGGCGCTTTATTGACAGTGATTCTTTTATTTTCAAATTAACAAATTTTTTCTTTGCTTTTTATTCTAATGAAGTGTTTCTTTTATTTAAAATACAGATTTTCATCAAGCGATTATCATAATGTCTTATTTACCAAAGTACCTGATTTGTATGCTAAATGAGAACACCATGTTTTTTCGGTTTCAAAAGTAAATTTCTCCATGAAATTAAAACAAAATCATTACTTTTAACATATCATTTGAAAGCTTATTAAATTTGCAAGTTTTTGAGAGCTTTGCAGTTTTGTGGATTGTTTTTATGAAAAGCAGTGAGCGCTGAAGTATTATAAGAAATTGTAACTTCCCTAAATTAGGTGAAGATAAAGATATTTTTTAGGTCCCAAGTTTGTAAAATTCAAGGTTAAATTACTCCGATCTTATAGGAAATTTATTGCTAAATCCGAAAATGTGATCAATATTTGAAAAATATTTAAACAAAATGGAGATATTACAGCTTTTATCGTAAAAAACATGCTTTCCTCCAAAAAATCGTTTATTTACTATATATCTGCAACGGATTGGAATAGAAAGGTGAGGTCTGCGGCATTTGGCTACACTTTTGATCTAGTTTCACCCAATTTTTTTTTTTACGCTAAGAGATACTCACCCTGTATATTTTTAAAAAATCATGAAAACATTGATGAATTATTTCTCTCGTTTTTCATTTGTTGATGTTTTTTACTAAATATAAATATTATATTACTTGATTTGTTAATTAAATTTGAAACCGATACCTAAGAATAACATTTATTTGTTTTTTTTGTATTTCATCATTTATTGAGGTTAAATAATAAAACCAACCTTTAAATTGAAAAAAAAAACAAACAAACGCAAAATCAATTATTTTTTTTGTTTAAATTGATTTATGTTTTTCTTTGGTTGGAACTATCATCTTTCTTCTTGTAAAATGTTCATCTTACAGATCTTCGATGCTTGCGGGATTGAAAATAATATTGAAAGGAAAATTGAAAAGCCCAGCAACTTTTTTTTTTTTACTTGACAGGCTTTCTCCCTCTCATCAATTTATTTGACTAGCGTCCTATCCAGTGATACTAATTTAAACACTTAGGTTAAAAATAGTGGCTAATCAATCTGTATCCAGTGATCATGGCTGCTCCGTGAACTGAAACTCTCAGCGGCTAGAGCATTCAGGAAAACTAAAAGTTATTCCCAATCATATTTACTAGACTCAACAGTTCAAATACACTCGGGACTCAATTGACCGAATCCCGATCAGCCGAGCCTTAAATTTTTTGATTTCATTTTATATTTATTTATTTAGGAGAAACAAACTAGAGGACAAAAAAGAACTATGCTATATATAAATGGTATAAAATATACTATATAAAAATAACTGAAATAAATAAATTAAAAACATACATGTATAAAAAAATAAATAATAGTAATAGTTAAAAATACGACAAAATATACTTAAAGGTTAAAATACATAGGTGCTTTATTCGCAATATACATTCTGTCGCGCCGCTTGCAATAGTTATTATTGTATTAATGTTTATTGTTCTTTCATGTTTATCTTCTGTATTTTATTATTGTTTATTTTAGGAAGTGTTAAATGTTAAGTTCTGTTGTGTTAAGTGTTGTAGAAAGTTTGTTAAGTGCCAAGTTAAGTAACTGAACAAATAATTATGAATTTTAGGTTAACTTATCCAGTATGCGAACTGCCGAGTGCTGTACAAAATTCAACGGCACCATCGGTTTAAGGTTAATCGAGTCCCAAGTGTACTTCAAAGCTTTCATAGTATTCTTTACTTCACTTCACATTTATACCATCCTTTTACGATTAAGTTTTTTCAATAAATAAATTTTACTAGATGTAGTTGGTAAAGGTTGCGGGAGAACCAGAATATTACGAACTAAATGGCCCATTATGACGCCACTCTGATAACCAACAACCCTCTAATAACTAACGAAATAAACCTGTCCCTATTGAATTACCTTTTCTGTAGTTTATTTTCTTCGGCCGGCGATGGCGTGCTATTAAATAGGAGGAAGGAGGGGGCCTAAGTGCTATCATGGCCACCTAAATATCCCTTATATAACCTTTTTTTATATATCTCTAGGGCGGTGAGACGTCGTTATGGAGGCCGGAACTCTTCCCCTATTTCCTGTCGTATATTATCAGGAGGGGCGAAAGGTCCTTTCTGACTAACAGGACCAGCCTACGTATCTCTCTATAATTGACTGCAACGTTCCCCTCTTTCGCTATGTGAAGTCCTAAAAATTTCTTATTAAATTTGATGTTATCTAGAATTTAGTTGCACAAAGCCATGCTTTGATGAGTTTCAAATTAGAATTATATTTTGCTGTAGCTCAGAACGATTCAATTATTTACCAAACAATACAAAACCCGAAAGAGATGGAATAATCAACAGAAAAATATTTTGATAATTATGTAACAAACTTAAAAGAAAAGAAATGTCTCGTCGTTTTCGACAACTCCAACATTCACTAGAAAGCGTTTTTTAAACCACCCAATTAATGATGAAATTCCTTTTTACATGAAAGTAATTAGATCCATAATGACATACCAATTTGAGCTTTGGGACTCCATTGAACCTTCTAATTCTTCTCGTATCCAATTCTTACTAACCAAAATCCTTTGAAAAATTCCTAATGCTCCTTATTATGTTACAAACATACTTATCTTAATGTTCCATATATTTTTGATTTGGCCCAAACCAGATACCTATCCTTCCATAGTAACTTCCATACCCATTCGAATTCACTCGCCTCCCAACTTGCCTCACCTACTTCCCGATTTTCCTCCAAGGCGTCTGAAAGGAAGAGAGAAGAGAATCTTCATTGAAGTGCTACTATCGAGTATTTGTTTACTTGTTATTGACAAGTTGTAATCATTTTCCTCAAATTCATTTGTACATAATGTATATAGTAGTAAATATCAATACATAGTTTACAAAAAAAAAGTTTTTAAATATTTTTTATTCTCTTGAGTAACGGGCGAATTACGGTGCCGTATTCGACTGAAACGTACTACTAAAACCTCTAAACGTCCTAAAAACTAATATTTGTTTTTATAAATTTTACATCAGAAAAATATGTTATAAAAATTGTCACCACGAAACAAAGTTATAGGATTGGAACCCACGACCTTCTATACCAACACGCTTGTCTATCGAGTCCCTACTTTTCATATATATATTTTTTTTTTCCAAATAATAGCACCATGTATATAAATTTTCTTAGTCAATTTTACGAAGATAGTTGTAAATTTGTACAAGTAATTTATAAATCGTGTCTTTTACTTAGTGGAACTTCAATGATGATACACATCTTGTGGGTTAATTAGATTATTTTACCGTTATTAATACTAGATCTTTTCTCTACTGACACAATGATCATTTCTATTGATATCTGATCTATTGGAATTCTGTCTGTCGTGCTAACCAATTCTACTCTAAGAGGTGGCACTTAGGGTATTTTCTATTATTATTTTTTTGTTTATCGATTTTTTTCTCCACATAATAGAATACGTTAGGCAAAGAACTGAATCAAGTTATCTTTGGGTTCTTCTTGTTGCTCCAGTAGGCTTACATTATATCCGAGAAAACTCGTTTACGTCCTTCTGACCACTTTGGTCTGTACTGCTTCTGCTTCAGTTGCCCTGATGAAACTTTCCACTTGCTAACTTTGAGTCTGAAGGTGTCTCTTTCCAAAATTTCAATTACACAAATGCTTGCGTTTTTGAGGTCTTTTCGAAGTTCGTCTAACCAAGGTGTTGAACTTTTAAGTGAGCTAACATAATCTAATATCTTCTCTGAAAGTCGATTTTCTGGTAATATCGTGAAATGTCCAAAGAATTTCACTCGTATTTTCTTAATGTCAATTTCAATGTTTGCAATATTTTCTATTTTTTTAATTGGCTGTAGCCTGTACCCGTCTTGGGTCTATCTTGCTCCTAGAATTTTTCTTAGGATTTTCCTGTCTTGCTTTTTGATCTCTTCTAGTTCTTGTTTCCTGTTAAGTGTCAATGTTTTACTTGCGTACAGGACAGCTGGTTTTATGCCTGTGTTGTAATGCCGAATCTTCATATCTGTCTTAGAACAGAAGAATTTAGTTTTCTCATATGAGATCTGTAGTCCCTCTTTTTCTGCACATTCCTTAAGTTTTTCAAGTTGTTTGACAGCGGTCTCCTCATCTTCTGTTAGTATCGCTATATCATCCGCAAATGCGAGGTATAGAGGTTGTTTCTGGGAAAGCCAAGTCGGATCCAAGACTTACATTTCTTGGGTTTCTTCTCCCATTCTTCCATAACCGGAAAGAGTGTATCACCTTGTCTCACGCCTGTTCGAATGTCGAAGGGTTCTGAAATTTCCCCCATTTTCCCCATAAATTTTATCTTAGACTTTGTGCCAGTTAATGTTTGTGGTATGAGTTCTAGTCCTCTCTCTTCTAGAATTTAGAATAGTGAGGGTCTGTCTATCAAATCGTGTGCCTTTTTGAAATCTACAAATGTGCATACTGTGGGCTTTTGTCTGAGGGCTCGTAGTTTAAGTTTAGTTTTAATGTTGAAAACTTGTTCTGGTCATAGCCTGTTTGGTCTGAATTTTGCTTGATATTCTGATAGTTTGGGTTCTATGTGTGTTCTATTCAAGAGACAGGCTGATAGTATTTTGTAGGTGACCGGTACAAGTGAGATTCCTCTATAGTTGTTTAAATCTACTTTGCTGCCTTTTTTATGTAGTGGATGGATTAGAGCAACTTTCCATTCATCCGGGATTTTGTTCTGTTTGCCAAAATTTTAGGATTATTTGCGTAATTTCTTTCAGTGAATTTGGGCCTAAATTTTTCAGAAGTTCAGCTACAATTCCGTCTTTTTCAGATGCTTTGTTGTATTTAAGTTTCCTGTTATGTGAATAAATGTCTTCCTGTGTTGGTGGTCTATTCTGGTCTATTATTAATTATTATTAAGTATTTTTATTCAATAATATCATAATTTTAATAGTAAGAATCTAAGGATTGTATCACAAATGATTTATCTACTCATGGACAAAATTAGGCAAAATTTAGTCATAGTTAAACTTTTATCAAAATTTAATTACATATTTGATAATTAATTCCCTATAATTAATCACCTAATTAATCAAACATCCTACCTCTTGGAGGATGTTCTTTGTACCTTAGCGACAAAGGACGAAGGTCAGACCTAGGCTATATACTAATTGAGTACCCTGCCGAAAACACAGCTACCTTTGCTCTTAATACTTAATACTAATGCTCTTAGTTTTTGAAAATATAATAATTATTAATTTTATATTAGTTAAATACGCTGCTGAATTATATTTAAGTAGCTAACAACAGAGGGTATGTTTCTAACCGGGGCTACATAAACCCTTCAATATTATTGATTTTCAGTTAATTTTATTGTTCCATTCAAACTAGAGCCTAGAGAGGGGAATGCGCTGAACTAGCCGAAAGATCCATTATCCGTCCTAATTGCAGAGGAGGTGACTAAAGTAGATAGCCAGAAGGACCAAAGCGACAGTCCCTTTGAGCACGGTCGGCAGGACTAATGGTGATGGAATTAAGACATGCTGGCCTTCTCTAGTTCAAAGCTCTACTCCAAGTCTGGATCTCCGAAGCATCTGGAACGCCACTGGGAATGGGTCTTCTTTGAGGATCGCTACTAACTCCATAGTACTCTAATAGTTAGAGGAGTTATTTCTCTTTATGGAAAGTTAAAAAGAAAAATATATATACCTTCCGGATTTTTAATTTATATTAAATTATATCGTTTATTTATCTTAATATTAATAAATTTTAAATACATATATTCTTTAAATTCAGATTTAGATTTATTTTGATCTAGCAATGGAAAGATACAAAATGGCTTTTTTGACCTATAAATATAAAGAAATATTTTTAGTATTTATTGCTACTTAACTCTATAGTACCTGTGTATTTTTTCCCAAAACCTAATACGTTTAAATAAAAAAATTATTTATTAAGTAAACTCCTGCTACAATAATAAAATAAACATCACTGATCGGAACCACCTGGATAGAGAGAGATTCAGGAATGGTCCTAAAAACTTCAGGGTTCTTGTGAATGAGCAAGGCAAGGCCATAGGGGATGGACAGAAGATAGAAGACATCAGTATTCATGTTCAGTGAGGGATTAATAGAGGAGGAGAAGGAATGAACGCATCATAAGAAATTGCATCCACAGTCAGTAAGAAATTTCCAATTACATCGCATACTCACTGTAATATTAGGAATGGTCGTCAGATAGTTTTTTTTTTTTTTTTTTTTTTCCTTAATGATCAAACGATAATCTGCAACTATCTCTCTCACACTTGGAACGTTACAACAAGTAGGAAGATATTCTGGTAAGACCCATTGCAGGTCTTACCAAAACTAAAGCGAAACATTTAATAAAAAATTTTCCAAGCCTTAAAGGGGCTGCTAGCCGATATTCTAGAGACGTTGACTGATATAATGTCACCTGAGATTATTGATGACACAGTTCACCGCGCTAATACTTAAATTCTGTGAAAAAAAAAAAAATATATATACTAAACCGGATAGCAGAGAAAAAGATTTTAGGTAGACTGTCAAAAAGAAATCCTGGCTTTTATGCTGTCCTTGTTTTTGATGGCAGTGAAGAAGAGTAACCTCTAATTATAATTATTTTAGTACCCTTATAATTATTTTTTATATGTATTAGATCAATAAGAATGGTATTGGATAGCAGAAATACTGAAAAATAAATCGATAGTCAAAATTTTTATTCCTATAAAAAAATATAAATAAAGAATTTAAAAAAAAAAAAATCAAGATAATGTACTGGTGCCTTCCTAATGTATCTGTTTAAAAAAATAAACCGATAAGTAAGAAAATCACGCATTCATATACATGAAAAGTGAACCAGCTCTGAGGCAGCCAAAAAGCCGCACCGCGTCCGCCGGAAGGTTAAGTAGTGCACACTAAATACTTAGGAGGCGTACGACATTGTCAAAGAAAGCTATGTTTCCCAGCATTCTGAGATAATTCCAACCATTACTCCCCTCTATGAGAGGACAGATGTGTCTACTGCAGGCTACTCACTGTGTGTTATTATTCCACTCAATAAATAGAATTGAGAATAGGTTTTAGATATTTCCATATGAGACGTTGAGACGAATGAAAGGACCTTTTAGTGGAGGCCGGGAAAGAGGGGTTCGATTAGTGTATTTTTATTAATTATTTTATATATTTTGAATTCAACAATTCGTTCGTTTTTTTTACTTATATATTTGTGCTTTGATACATTATCCTTTACGCGGAGTTCTGCGCATGCGCCAGTATCGTAAGTTAGCAAGTTAGATCTATCCGTATAAAGTGTTATTTTAAACAGTGTTTTAAAATAAGACATCATGTGAAAAACAGTGTGAACAATCTGTTGGAAACTTTGTTTTATTACAGCGTACTAAACGTGAGTAAACAGCTTGTTTATAAACTCTATAAGAGACTATTGTGTTTACGAGTTGCATGAGACTGGCGTGTACTGTGGCCATCTTATCTACTAGCAGTACCCCCCCCCAAGGCTGAGCCAGTGCCTCGTCAGTCGTTGCTAGAGCAGGTGCTACTGGCGCTTTCCTCAAACTGTTACGTATTGTCATACGTAAACCTCGACATATATATATATATATATATATATATATATATATATTTTTTTTTTTTTTTTTTTTTTTTTTTCATTCTTTTTGTTTTTTTTTTCCTCTTAATAATATTTATATGAGCACTATTTTAGCATGCGATATTTCCATATGGTAATGTCCAGTAAAAAGACGAACCCTAAAAGATCAAGAAGTTTAGGAAATACTCCCAGGAGCTCCCCAGCAAAACAGAAACAGAAACGCTCTAATAGAATCACTTCTCCCGTCACACCAGAGAACTCAATAGATATGGAATCACTACCAGGCCCTTCAACCCAAGTTTTTACCGACGAGTCGCCATTTTTTACACCAAACCCTTACCAAGTTTTAACAAACGCATCAGAGACAATAGAGACCAATATCACCCCAAAAGAAATTAAGCCCCCACCCATCTTCGTTAGAAATATCAAAAAAATTGAGCTCCTTTCCGTGCAATTAAATCAAATAGTCGGAACTGGAAAATATACATTTCATAGCCGGACTAATGACACAAAGATTATGCCCGACTCGCCAGAATCGTACAGAAAAATAGTGAAGTATCTTTCAGATACCAAGGCAGATTTCCACACCTACCAACTTCAACAGGAGAGAGCACTTATAGTGGTAATCCGGCATTTGCACCCATCAACACCAGCCGATGTCATCGAACAAGAACTGACTACTATGGGCTTTAGGGTCAGGCAAGTTATAAATGTTCAAAGAGACAATAAAGACCAGTCGGGTACATCCAACAAAATAGCTTTGCCTCTATTTTTCGTCGACCTTGATAGAACACCTGGGGTTGAAGAAATTTATAACATCAATAGACTTTACTACACAAGGGTAGCCATAGAAAAACCATATCCTAAGCGGGAAATAGTCCAGTGCCACCATTGTCAGGCGTATGGCCACACAAAACGGTATTGCCATCACGTACCACGCTGTGTAAAGTGTGGTGAACAGCACAAATCAGAAGAGTGCAATAAATCTAGGAAAACACTTGCAGTTTGTGCATTATGCCACCAAGGGCACCCAGCCAATTATAAGGGGTGTCAAACATATAAAACAATAAAATCAAGACTACAGACAACCTCTAGAAGGGAAGAGCCGTCCAAACCAAGACAGCCATCCAAAAAAGTTAACACAGCAGTGAGCTTTTCAGAAATGTTAAGAGGCCCAGAACCAACATCATCCGCCCAGAACCAACAACATCCTCAGGCACTGCAGCAAGCTGAACCTGCCTCTTATCAACCCCAAACTCCATATCCTTCCGTTACCCCTCCAAAGCAAAATAACTTTACCACCAACCCAAATTACATCCCATACATCCCTCCTCCTCCAAATTCCTCTGACCTCACCAACATACTCTCGTCTTTCTTCACTGAGTTCAAATCCATAGTTACCCCTCTCATAACCCTACTTTCTACTGCTCTATCACACTTTGTAATTCCACCACCTAGAAATCCCTAAATGTCACTATTTAAGACCCTTACGATCCTCCTATGGAACGCAAATGGGGTTCGAAACCACACTCACGAACTAACTACTTTATTACATGACAGACAGATCGACGTAGCCTTGATTACCGAAACAAGACTAACCAACAAACGACTACTTAACATACCTCAGTACGAAATATATCGGACTGACCACCCAGATGGAACAGCTCATGCTGGATCCGCTGTCATCCACCAATCCCTCGCCCACTACCTATTTCCCTTACCAGTTCATGATTTCCTTCAATCCTCTGCTGTAAAAATCCAAACACCTTTCTTTCCTATAATTATTGCGTCAGCGTATTCCCCTCCTAACAAACCCATTTCCGTATCCCACTACTCTTCCTTTTTAAATTCCTTTGGACAACACTTTTAGGAGCAGACCTAAATGCCAAACACCAGCAATGGGGAGCCAGAACAACCAACTCCCGTGGGCGAACACTGCTGTCTGCACTAAATTCTTGTCCTTGCAAAATCCTCTCTCCCGATCCTCCCACATATTGGCCTACCGATCCTAATCGTAATCCTGATCTCCTTGACTTTTTTATCCACAAAGGGCTAGAGCCACTTAATCATTCCATTACCCGCCTAGACGACTTTTCATCAGACCATAGCCCATTAATCTTAAACCTATACGTATCACCGATTCCCAAATCACCCTTCCCTTCATTTATCAGAGGTCCAGTAAATTGGAAGCACTTCCATCAAATCCTAACCAACCAAATTGACCTCAGAGTTTCCTTAAAAACCCCGGAAAACCTAGATGATGCTGTTCACTCCTTCACTACAAAAATCCAGCAAGCCGCTTGGACAGTATCTTTACCGAATAATACCCCTAAAACCCCTAAAAAAAACCCATTACCACAAAACCTCTTAGACCTCCTCCAAGCCAAGCGCCATTATAGAGCAATGTGGCAACGCACAAGACATCCATCCGATCGTTGCACGTATAATTACTATACGAAACTCCTTAAGCGCGAATTGGCTTCCTTCAGATCTAAGTCATTCAACACCTACCTCTCGTCCCTTTCCACACATGATAATTCCCTCTGGAATATAACAAAAAAAATCCTAAAATCCAAGCCCATCTCCCATCCCCTCCGAAGAGGTGATGGCTCATGGGCCGCATCAGACATAAAAAAAGCAGATGAACTAGCCAATCACCTCTCCCAAACATTTACACCAAATCCTGGACCTTATCCTAATCAATCCAGTTCAGTCGAAGAGTTCTTATCCTTCCCCATTCCACTCTCCCTACCTCCCAGAGCAGTTACCCCCTCTGAGGTCAAATTCCAGATTCGAAAACTAAATCAAAGAAAATCCCCTGGCTATGACCTCCTTACTCCTCAAATCCTCCGCCAACTTCCACATAAAGCAATAATGTTCCTTACCTATATATATAATTGCATCCTAGGCACAACCCACTTTCCTGTCCTGTGGAAACACTCTATCATAATAACTTTCCTAAAACCAGGTAAACCTCCTAACAACACTTCATCATATAGGCCAATTAGCCTACTTCCTATCCTATCTAAAATATTCGAAAAAATCCTGCTTAAGCGTATCCTATCCATGCTTGACGCACATAGTTTCCCCTCCCATCAATTTGGATTCCGTCCAATGCACTCAACAGTCCAACAAGGCCTCCGCCTTGTTGACCATGTGTCCTCTGCTCTGGAAAGAAAGCAATACTGCTCGGGTGCCTTTCTGGACATTGCTCAAGCTTTTGACCGGGTCTGGCACACCGGATTGCTTTTTAAACTTAAGAGCATACTACCACAAACCCTCTACCTCATCCTACATTCCTACCTTACAAATCGCTCCTTCCGAGTTCGATGTGGCTCTGAATTTTCTGACTGCTATCCTATCCGAGCCGGAGTTCCTCAAGGCAGCGTTTTGGGTCCTGCCCTTTACATCCTCTTCACTGCTGATATTCCTACCACTCCCGACACGTTCCTTGCAACCTTCGCTGACGATACAGCGATACTATCTTCCCATAATGATCCCAAAACAGCCTCTTCTAACCTACATCACCTTTCAAAAATTGAACTATGGTGCAACAAATGGAGAATAAAAGTTAATGAATCTAAATGCACCCACATGACTTTTACTCAACGCCGTAGTTCCTGCCGAACTGTCCTATTCAATAAGATCCCATTACCCAAATCTGATACAGTGCGATATCTTGGTTTCACCTTAGACAAAAGACTCACTTGGAACCCACTTACTAGACTTAAATGACAAGAACTTAACAGAAGATTCGGCCAACTATACCCCATACTATGCAAGACTTCAAAACTTTCAATAGACAACAAGCTTTTAATTTACAAGACTATTCTAAAGCCTATCTGGACCTACGGACTAGAAATTTGGGGATCAGCAAAACACTCGAACATGAAACGTATCCAATCCTTCCAATCCAAATTCCTGAGAACCATAACTAATGCCCCCTACTATGTCTCCTACTAAACCTTACATAACGATCTTAATATACCTTTTGTCCTACAATCCATACCTGTCAAATTTTCAAAATTCCATCAAAAACTTTCCCATCATCCTAATCCACTAGCACGATCCCTATCTAGCTCCACTCACCCCTATAATCCTCCTCGCAGGTTAAAAAGGCAGTGGCCTCGAGATCTATTATAAAATTCGACATGGAGTCCTGGCAATGGCCAGCTTCTCCACTCATGCTTAGAGTGACTGTGCTATAGCGCTCTCACTCAGCCTACATTGGTATTATCTACACCAGTAACGCAGCTGAGAGAGAAGCGCTGGGGTCTCTCAGGACCTGACTTCTCCCTCCATAAGTGGAGGGACAAACTCGTTGGGGGATCCCTCGGATTTGTATATATTGTAAATAAAGTACAAATGTATTTTTAAGATTTAATTTAATTTTTTTTTTCTTCTATTGTATTATATATTATATGGAGATTATTTACTTATTTTATTTTATCATATTTTATTATGTATCTTTTCTTTGTATTTATTTCTTGTAAATATTGTGTGAATGGATGATAAGCCATCCATATTACTTATTGCCCACATCGAGGCAGATTGTAATACTTTCTTTAAATAAATGTTTTAAAAAAAAAAAAAAAATCCTTTACGCATCCAAATCATGATGTATCGTATCGTATCGTAATTGAAACTGGTTTCCACGGATTATAAGGTATTTTTTTTTTTTTTTTAATTTTCTTAAATTATTCAAAGTAAATGTTATTAAATAGATAATAGACAACTAATTAACCATCTTTAAAATCTCTTTATTCTAAAATTAATATTATCTAATTCTGAATATTTTTTTATCCACAAAGTATTCCCATTTTCTCATTGTACATTTTCTACAATTGAAGTGTTAATGATAATTTATATTTATAATTACAGGTGCGATGGTATACGGACTCGATGAGGCTAGAGAACACAGAAAAGATGCGAATGGAGAACAGGGGCAGCCGGCATTCATTGATAATCCGAGACGTTGAGGAGACTGACTTCACCAATTACACCTGCCAAGCGGACAACAGCCAAGGAAAGACTAAAGAACATGTAATGCTCTCTGGTAAGCAAAATAACTGAAAATTTCTTTTCATAGTTTTTTTTTTTTTTTAAATTAAGCCAGATATATTTAAAATTCGAAGTTGAAGGATTTAAAAATAATATAAACATTCTAAACTTAAAAGACAAGAAACAGCTCGTCGTTTCCGACGTCTCTAGCATTTACTAGACAAGCTTTCAAAGATTCCAATAAATTACAAAAGACTTATTTACATGACAGTAATTACACCAATTGAGGCATATGTAGTGGAGCTTTGGGGCTCCTTCCTACGTAAAATCCTCAATGATCCTTATTTTGTCACAATCAAACTTATATAGAAAGATCTTCAAGTTCCATATGTTGCTTATTTGGCCCAAACCAGATACTTATCCTTTCATAGTAAACTCCATACCCACTCTAATCCACTAATCTCGCAACGTACATCACTTTCAATACCCGATAATCCTCAAAGGCGTTTGAAAAGAAGATGGCTAAGAGACCATCTAATGTAAAACTTTAAAAAGTAATATCTTTAGAATAAACCTTTACCACTAAAGTCCATAATGGGTTCAGTATTAAGAACTGTTATTTACACCATTATTTAACTATAAACAACCGTACATCCTGTTTATTTTAAGAGAAATTTCTTCTCATCTTAAAATTTTGCGGAAGTCAATGTCTGTGAGTAATATGGGTGAGTCTGAAAACAAGATATTAAAACAAAAAATCGGAATTTTCAGGCAATTAAGGTACTTATTATGATAGAATATCGGTAATCGATAGGCAGCTTTGTCATTGAAATAAAAATAAAATGGATGGAAAGTGTAAGTTTCATTTTAATCATTTGAGTATAATAGAATTTTCAAGTGGATTTATTGAATAATACTTTCGCCGATACTTCAACAATATGAGCCAGGCGAAGTAAATATTTTAGTGATTAAATGTTATGTAAAAGGTTGATAAATCATTGTTTTTTTTTATAAGAGTGAGAAAATCAATGCTACCCTTATATTTAAAAGGTAACATGAACTACTTTTTTTATCAATGAACAAACCAATAAAAGGAATGAGTACTAAAAATGCTTTTAACATTTTAAGAGTGGAAAATCTAATTAGCATATTGCCATTTTATTCATTTATTTTTATTTATTTTTTTTTGGTTACTGAAATTGACAACTAATTACTCAACAATGGACGCCATTAAAAAATATAATTAATCTTCTATTCCCAAGCACATATCAAAAGATTAATTTGTCGTAGTTAAAATTATATTGTGAACAAAACGAGTAAAACCCTTTAGCAGGTCTGATCAACAGTTGTGCTTTTGTGTTTCGTGCAGCACAATGGCACTTTTGTTTAGAGAACAGTCAAAACGAATTTAATGTATAATTAACTCAGTCGTAATGTTTTCGCTCGTTTTTCGTTAGGAAGTTCTTGAACATATGTTATCTGTCTTATGTTTGTTTATTTTTCTTTGATCCTTAGCGGTATTGGGATTTCCCTCTCTACTACCATCGTTTTTCGATTTAACAGTACAGCTTTGACCGAGGATTCCCATGGCTAACAGTAAAGTAGAGTAAGCATCTATCAACGTACTTGTTTTAAGTATTTTATTTTAAACCAACAATAATAATGTTAATAGAAGAAGATATCTCAGACAACATTATGATGGATTACGTAAAAAGGAGAATCGCAAAAGTTACTGGATAACTTCGTAAAAAATTAAAAAAAAAAATATATATATATATGAGGTTTGTAGAAGAGCATCAAGTGAAAAAATAAAATAAAATAAAATAAACAGAAATACCCGCTTCAAGTCTATTCGGTTCATTTGTTTGCAGCATTCAAACATTTACTGCAATTTTTTTATTTTACTTTCTAAGCAGTTTTGCCATTTTCATAGAACTAATTTTTAAGTATAATTTTGTATAGTTTGTAATACTTTTGACGCAATAATTTATATTTTCTGAGTTGCTTGAGAATCTGAGAATAAAAACTGTTTGATAAAACATAACATATTTATTTTAAAGTAAACTTTTATAGTAAATTTTTTAATTTCTTTTTTTTTTATAAACCCTTGAGCTATACCAAGCAAACTATACTAATTAACAAATCTGTCTATTCAAACATGTATATAATATAAATTTGGCGATTAAAAAGGCAGATAAACTTAGTACCTAATAGCAAGTGGTATCTGTGAGATACGCGCGCCCATCCTTGTTGGTCTAGGAGACGCATCTATCAGAAGGTTAAGTCCTTTGACATATTGCTATAGAATGATAACAATCAATTTTATCAATTAAATCTTTTCTGTTATAGTGATGATTCTCAACTCATGTAAAAGAAAAAGTAAAATAATATTTTTTTTTTAATTTGAATTTAGCCATTTTTTAAAATAATAACAGCCGTAGGTTTTAAATACTGATTGATTCTTGTGCATCTTGTTCATCTTCCTCATCAGAAATCTTAGTAGTCCACAACTAGCAGGCGAGCATGATAAGGTAAAGATACATTAGTCTTAAGGGGTCAAAGGCTATTTATAAGTGGGTCTGAAGTGACCAACAATCTATACATAATGTCATTTTTGGTTGATTTTTCATCTTTTTTTCTAGAAAATGATTCACCATATTTTTCATTTCCTTGTGACGCAACCCTTAGACGTGTTCACAAAATTGTCCAACGGGGATCAGAAAATGGTTAACATTTGCCGGCCTGTGTATCAGCAGCTTTTGCAGATTATTACCAGTTATACAGTTCAATGTACAACTCTGATGTATCTTTAACGTATTCCTCAAAAGCTGGTAGGTTGATGTAATAACCTGAAGACAAAACGCAAAGTAAGGTGCCAAATATTGTGCCGTAATTTTGGCTGTGACATCCACGTCTCTGAAAAATCAGCGTGGCAAATGTCACGCATGTGTTGCGTTTGAAACCACTTTTTCCTCAGCACTTTATTAAAACCAGCAAATGTATCCAAAAACATGATTTTAACATCTCTATGGATACATTCATCCGAAATATAAAAAATATTAAAAATATTATTCATGTAAACGAGGGAAGCCTTGGCAATGTTAATTATCTTGAAGCCACTCGCCATGGCATTTATGATTTGTTGTTTCTTTTTAATAAAGTGTTCAACCTTTATGTTAACTTGTCACAACAGTAACAAGAAAGAGACTCGATTGTGGAAAGAAAAGAAAATTTAATATCAGATAAAATTCATAAATAAAAAAAACAAAAAACAATCTAATAAAAAAAAAATCTCTTACTGTCCTCTCTCCCCCTCTTGAAAACAGTTAGAATTGACAAAGTCTTTAAGCTGAAAATACGAATTTCTAGATGTATTGGGCATAATACTTATACAATTTACCAAAGGAAGATCTAAGTCGTATTCTTGAGCAGTCATGGACACACAATTGTATTACAAATTTTTATTTATTTTTTTTTTTTTTTAAGGTTTCGGTCAACAATGAAAGCGTTCATCAGGGTTTCAGAGGGGCATTGCTAATATGAAACTCGTTTCATATAACTGTTTCATTCGTGAAAACCTGATGAAGGCGTACATTGTATAAAATAAATAAAAATTTATATCTTAATTGATTTTCCATGACTACACACCCCAACTACAGAATCTTCCATTATTGGAAACAACGGGATTCTTCTTTAATACAATTAAGACGACACATAAAAATGTTTTTGCATCAAACCAATCTTGACTCGAACTTGTTATATTAAGTTATAAACAAAGCCTACGAAACTGTTATTATATAAAGCAGCGGCCTAAGAAATTGTTGTTTGGTCTCAAGGTTCCAAAGTGATGAAGTCTTCGAGTTCATCGGAGGGCCGAAGTATGACGTTGTTTCTGCGAGTCAATATTGACACAAAGCGGTCTGTCAACATCCCTGCCTCTTGGGGGTGCTTTAGATCTTCAACAATAACAAACCTTAGCTTATTTATTTAATTATTTCAATTAGCTTACAGTGCATCTCAGCCACTTTAAAAAAAAATGTACAATTTTGTGTTTGAGTTACTGAAATGTTTCCGAAAAATACAGTATATATATGTAAAACTACAATTGTAGGTTAAAATATAAAAAAAATACACAAGTAAGTCTAAATTAGCATAGATATTATTTTTAGCCAGAAAAAAAAAAAGTTTCTGAAGCATTTGTGGAATTATACTCAGAACTAATTAACCGAGTCTCGATCAACTGTGCCGTCTATTTTTTTAACTTAATTTTATGATGTATTATTATTGTACACTATCCATTATTGTATTAGTATTATTTAGAGGGCAATGCATGGTCATCTCCCCGAGAGTCACAGGACGGTGAGCGACCTCTGTGCCTGACATAGCTCCTGGTCCTCCAGGGGTTGGGCATAGAGCTAATAACTCTAGTCTGTAAAAATTCTCCTATGACAAAACCTTCAATCAGCAAAAATCTGCCTTAAAACAGTAAGGACTTCACCTTTGAAAAACAGAGATGCTGGAAGAAGAACATCCAACCAAGTCAAAAGCGATAGTCCAAGAAAGATAGAGGTGGAACAGGCTGATTTATCAGCCAGTGTTCAATGCATCCTCTGAGGTGCAGCTGTTTAAAATTTTATAAAATTGTAGGTAATCTAAACTGTGGCAATTTTTGGGATCTGGTGATAGACCTTGCAGTGAACCTCCACTACATGCATAAAGATCTTAAAGGTCTGTAGAACAAAACGAAAAAAGAAATGTATTATTACTTTTTTCATAAAATATACGATTGCAGAACAAGAAATTAGTGTTTTTATCTAGCCTATCTAATGATGTTTATTAGATATATTATTATTGAATACCTAATAAGTATTATTTTGTTACTAAATAGATATATTAAATTAACTGAGGATATGGTTATCTGAGCCTATCGTGGCATGAACCCACGTCGTTTAATCTAGTCCAAATAAAACCAAAAATATTTTTTTGTAAATCCCAAAGTTAAAGAACATATAATGTAACATAAAACATTA
The DNA here is from genome assembly GCA_003667255.2 of Euschistus heros. Lineage (NCBI taxonomy): Eukaryota > Metazoa > Arthropoda > Insecta > Hemiptera > Pentatomidae > Euschistus > Euschistus heros. The sequence goes on along the minus strand of RCWM02000160.1, from coordinate 1,319,932 downwards.
AAAAAAATTGTTTTATTTGTCAATGTTTTAATCTGGATGATAGAGAAATTCAAGGTTATAGAAAATAAATAAAAATAAAAACTACGACCCTTTTATAAATAAGAGTTAAATTTAGATATACATGTATCAGCACGTAATGTGTTTATGACGGTAAAAAAAGGTTGCTTTATTTGTTTATATACATTTGTTTCATAAAACTGTTTATTACTCTTTCTTAAGGAGAATAATAAAATATAAATGTTAAATGATGCTATAGGCAATTGGTTCAATAAGAAAAACAGTGAACTAGAAGGGTCCTTTGAAGGGGAAATGTTTTGTTTTTGTTAATTTTTATTGACAAGAAAATTGTGAATTCGTAATTTTCCGAAGAGCTACAATATACGAATGACATCACACTAGTGTAAAAAAGATGTTTGTTCGCGTACTTTGCTCGATCTAGTATACTCTTTTTCTAATATGTAAAATTCAAATTCCATGAACTGGATCATTCAGAAAATCTCTTTTACTTTGTGGAGATTTTTTTTTTTCTATGGCGGCCTTAAAGTTCTTATGTACTCCAACAAGGACAGGAAAGACGGGTTATTCTGCAGGTTACCAACCTATTCTAGCCATTGTGGAAAGGTCATGATTCATTTCATGGGTCCGCTACGATAACAATTTTAACCCGCCTTGGTGAGATTCGCTTTCCGTACCGAGCTCACTGAGAACCTCGTCCCAAATCTCTCGGCCATCAAGACCCCAGGGGAGATTTGATTCCATATAGGTACCAAAACCATTTTTATACCTTCAATCTAAAAATGAATAATAGTATTTCTCTATATTTTTTAGAATATTTTTAATGAGACTAAGAAAACTTCCATATAAAAAATTATGTTAATATTGTTTAACATTTTGAATTATGTGGTTATGATATATTGATTTTATTTTTAAAATGTCGGTATTGGATTCATCAGCATTATCAGCATGAGGGATGTAAATAATATAGAAAGTAGTAGTTAGTGGTCGTGTAGCAAAGTATTGGGCCATGTGTGATTTGGGGATAATGAATATTCAGACGAAAATTGGCACTAACAATTATGGGATGAAATGGAGATTATTAGGTATGGTATACATTAGTATACAATATTTTTGCGATGTTAGCATTTAAGTTTTGTAAATGAAATGGGATCTAAATTCAGGTCACAGGTACAGTTTAATAATGTCATAGAAAAAGAAGTAATAAGGAAAACATATACACACAATAGAAGATTAAATCAGAATTCAATTTACAGGTTGGGTATTAATTGAAATTTTACCTCAGTCAATATAGGTCTTGTCCCTTGTGACACGGTAGCCTCCCACCTATCTATCTGATTGATTTGACTCCTATCCAATTGTGTAACAAATTCTGTTCTGATTTAATTAGTGACAGTTATGTACTGATTAATTAATACTGTAGTTTAATACATATTATTTAGTAGTATATAATATTCTTTATAAGTGACAATATTTATAAGTATAAAATGTATGGATATCAATTTCAACTAGCTAGGAACTGATGACATGATGATTCACGGAATAGTACAGAGGAATGAATTGACATAAAAGGTAGGCCTATGGTGATTCCAGGTAGTTATTAATTATGTTTTGTGGAGTTTTTAAGTTTTAAATATAATTTTTAAATTAACTTTATTTTTAAATACTCACTCTTTGCTAATCACTTTGATTGACAGATATAAATTTCGTAAGACAAAATATCAATATTCCTTATCGACAATACTTTGAGCTCTGAATATCGATACACATTATATCGAAGACCGAAAAAAATGATAAATCGATATATCGTGATTTTTTTAACTAATGTAATTTTGAATATTCCAATTACGTTACAATGATATTCCTGCATATTTTATCGCTTTTGCTAAATTAGTAAATGACATAAAACCACTGCACGACCAAATTAAAATTAATTTAATGTTTTGTTGCTTCCAATTTATGTGAGACATTTTAACTGAACATATTTTGTGAATGATTTTATTGTAATCTTCAATACGTATTGTCTTAAGAGTGGAAATATTGTAACATTATTTCAATAAAACACTTCAATGTAAAAAATAATGTGAGAAAGTTTATAATAAGTTCGATATTTTCTTATTTCCAATTCATTGAAGTGAAAAAGTTTATCAGAAGTTAACAACATAATTTTTTTTTCTTTTTTTAAAATTCGTTGATTACTAATCACTTTGATAGACATGGATGAGTAAAGATTCAAACTTTAAAAAGAAAATTTAAAAAATTTAAAAACATTATTTATTATATTATTCAAGCATCTGTTCAGTAATCGATTTGTTTTCTTTTTTAATACCTGATCGGTCGGCGATTAATTATTCAATAGATAAGAAAGAAATGTATGTACCCAACCCATCGGGAGACGAAAGTGGTCCACGAAAGCAGTATTAGAACGGCTAAGGGCCGGGGTAGTTGCCTTATCTTTATGACCACTGTTTGTGCGACAGTCACCTTTTTGGCTGGCTTTAATGCTGTGTCCTCCTGTTCTTCCTTTTATGGACACTCCCAGTAGAAGCTTAACCCTTCGTGGCGATTAAGTTCAATGCCATAGTTAAATCTGATAAAATAAAACAGTAAGGTGTAAATATTCCTGGTAGTCGGGAAAATCGTTAAGTCGATATTTCTGTCACAGTTCTTAAGGGCGCCCCAAATTTCTGATAATTTTATAAAATCCTGTAAACTCCATTTGTAAATTACCGATAATTTTAAGAAGAAAATTTTTATCATTTTTTTTATAAAAATATTTCTTTTCATATATAGGTATATATATATTTTTTTTTTTTAACTAAATAGTATAAACCCTAAACCTGGCGAATGGTTGCCAATCACCACAGTTCTCTTCACCTTTAGAAAATATATTCAGTCCTAATCTAAACTGTTTTGTATTAACATCTATTCTCATTGTGTTTAGTTCTAATGGGAGAAATATAACTTAAAAGCGAGGCATGGAATTCTAAAACTTGCTGAGTCCAATTAACAGATTTACTTTTTTTTTTTTCTATGCTTCAAATACCTAATATATATATAAGACATGGTATACACTGTTTTTTTTTAATTACGTATTATTACAATTCTCCACCAGACATTTCACTTTATTTTCTCAGTTTATACATTTAATTAATTTTTTTGAATATAAGTCCTAGCCTACATGGTATCGTCCTGTTCAAAGATTAATTCTCATTTTTATCTCATCTTCAGAGGTTGATTCATTTTCAGCATCATCATCCTGCTCGGTTTTTCTATCCTGATTAGAATGATTTATAATTACATCTTCGCATTTAAAAGAATCAAACTCCATTAATTTGATAGGACATGCTCTAGCTTCTTTTCTCTGGTTAGATTGCTCACTAAGCCCTTGTAAAATTCTAGGTATGTCTTCTGTTTTAATAAAAAGGAATATAATAATTAAAAACCAAAACACTTAGAAATAGGTACTTATATTACAGGGCGCATTGTTGACGTGCTCACTAAATAAAATTTGAGTGACCCCTCTCTACAATTTGTTTATAGTATTCATTATTAAACTTAATATTTTTCAATTTTTTTCCGTTTCTTGTTTTGTTTTTTATTATAGAAAATCTCCAGGCTAGGTATACTTTTACTTTTAACGTTATTCTTAAATGACATTGTCCCTGAATATAATTGTTTTTCTATTCTATTCTATCTGTTCACCAATTTTAATATTTTATTAATAGACTGGTTGTATCTTTTTGCGAATTGGGACTTACAAAACCTGAACTGTACAGAGATAGCCTTTGACAAACAAAGCAAAGACACCCAAACGAACAGGAATGAATATTCAGGAGGCCTTGCTCACTTGGAGCACTTCCCACAAAGAGGACCGCTGAAGAAGTGGCCCAACTGGTGACCAGCCGCACAGGTGCCGCTCCCCACCCACTCTTCTTCACCGGAGTTCGGAGGACTAATCTATTAGGGTAGGTTTTGTCCGGCCACACCCTTCTCACATGACGAATAAGTTCGATTCCCCGCTAATAGTCTTTCAAACTCAACCTTCTAATTAGTGGCTCAAAACTGAACAGAGGAAATTGGTGGTGGAGCCCTGAGGGGTCCTGCGGCTACTGATGAAAATTAATTATAAGCTAGTTTGCCACTAGGGTCAACCCCCTCTTTATTTTTATGCATTAATAGTATCCAAGGAATTAACTGTGCTATTTATTATTTTCAATAATTGAATGATCTTATTACAATCATCCTCCATTAGGTATAGAATCTTTGCGGATTTCAAAGGAGTTCTGTATATAGAGCTCCTGCGATTTCAGCCATGTTTATTGAATATGTTACTTAATTAATCCCAGGTATGTAAGTTAGATCAATAATTATTATATAACAAATGCTGAGAGCATTAGTAATAAACACTAAGAGCACAGGAAACGAGGTTTTCGGGAAGGACACTAAATTAGGGTATAGGTCTGTTCCAAGTTACCTACTTCGTCCTTTGTCGTCAATACTTAGCAGATACTTTCGTTAACCTCTCATGGAACTGTCTAACAAAGGACAAAAATATTCAAACAAAGAAAGGCAAAAAGTGAAAGAAAGATGGTGAGGACCTTTAAAAGGACTGGCCAGGATAAAGAAGAGGGAGTTGGATAGTAGAGAAGTGGAGTAGCAGGCGCTAAAGGACAGAGAAGTGATCAAGTAATAGTTCCCACTTCGGAAGAAGGCCGATTCTGTTAGAGACGATTGTGATGACAAACTTTACGAAGCCGACCTAGACTGTAACCCCGTAAAATAAGTAATGATGTCATTTGTAGGTTATAAGTGTAAGGTGTAAAATTTATGCTGACCCTAAAATAAATCAACCATAAAATCTCAGTTAACTTTATTAAATCAATAAATACAATGTATTCAGAAATATTATTAATCATTAACCGCCTAAGCGCCACTACATGTAATAAGATTAGTTTGCACGGTGGTATAAAATAAATCAAGTAAGTCAGATATCAATAGAAAGGAACTATGGTGTCATCAGGAACATGCTTAATATTGAAACAGTTTTTAACGAACCACCAGCAAGAGGTAACATAACATTATGAACCCTTAAAAGGCTTCATGTGAAGCCCTGTGACACACAGGGCACAGTCTACCACAGCGGTCTTCACTCCATCATTCTCGATGGTTAACGATGTGGCTTCGTCACATAGAAAGCGGCATCTGTGTGGATGATCCAATGTTGAGATAGTTTTTCCACGGAGTGTTTTCCACCGATTCGTGTTTTGCAGATGAAAGGAACTCCTGATATTCCAGCTCTTTAGTGCACTAGCAGATCTAGGCAATATTGGATGCACCTAATCAATAAAACCAGAAAAGAACCTTCTATGTATAGAACTGCAATGAAGACAGATCCGTTGTGTATTTCCTCGTGTGAAGGCTACCATGTGTCATAAAGAAATATATAGTTTCCCATAAATTTTCTATAAGATTTCAGTGTTGGTTATTATTATTGCATTGTGACCGCCTACAAGTCTTTATTTTGCAAAACCGTACCACTTAACACCGCAGTCAAGGCAAGACCGTTGCGGTAGAACACTTTCTGAATGGCGTGGATAAAGCAATGCTGAGCAACAAAACTGAGTGGTATTACGGTCTTATCATCGCTGACCGCCACGTTAGACCGGACCCTGTGTGCCTGTGGTGCCCGGTCGTGAGTTAGATATCCATCCATGATCCTTATTGGAATGAGAAGTATTACCTTTTGAGGTGTTTTGAGAAGATATAGTTATTTATTCTGGTTTCTTCTCCAGGAGCTGCTATTGGAGCAAATGTTTTTGTAACATTAATCGTATAATAATTTTTGATCTATACTATATTGGCTATCGTATTGGATATTGGATATCGGTAGCGATACACAATATGCCGGTTATATCCTTATTTTCTTTCGATAATACGATTTTTTATGTATATGTATACCTTACAATGTAAAATTTACTCTATGTTATAAAAATACAACATACAATGTAATATGTTTAAAAAAAAAAAAACCTTATAAAATTGTTTTAAATGATGAAGGAAAGTTTTATATACAATTTTTTCATTTTTATTAGGTTGGTCAGGAAATATGTTACTACTGTTCTCCTTCTGTGTCAACAGAGTGATTATTTTTTTTATCAGGGCGAATCATCTTATCTACAAGGAATTAATTAAGTGGTAAACATTTGGGTTAGTTATTTTTGCTACAATCCACTGATGACTAAATGCGAAAATTAAATTGTTGTTCTCACAATATTGATATGCGTATATGTACTAAGTGCCTATCATATAATTCGTAATTAACTACTTTTGAATTTTTAAAAAATCAAATAATTGTGGTCCTTTTGAAGTTCCGAAATATATTAACCCTTTAGCAGGCAATGTATCCTGGAGGATACAAATATTTAATGCCTTTTGCTCAATAAATGACGTAATATCCGACGCATTATCCTACTCATTATCGTCTAATATCCTTTATTTAACCTTAAATTTCATGATACATGTGGGAGGGTTAGCGTGGCTATAGCCGTCCAAAGGTAAAAAAAAAGAAGAAACGAATTCAAAAATTACCGGCCAGCCTGTTAAAGGGTTAAGGTAACAAAATTGAAACTACTATTGCTCCACCCTACAATTCAATAATGACGATATGTAGGAATTCAATAGAATGAGTGCGCCGAAAAACGTTCTAAGCGACAAACATAAAATTTTGAGTGATCAGTTAAAGAAAATTATTCACTCGTCGCATAATCGAAAGAAATTGTTAGGTTTGCAGGTTAGATTTTTTTTTTTACCTTTTAGTTTGTTATATATGCACAATTAATAACATAATGGAGTACTATATCATACTATGACGTACTATTATACAATTAAGTATACTGGCAACAAAATTTGATTTATTTTAATTCATAATGTACTACTTTTAAATTTTAAATGTTTAAAGTAACTGTTTTTCTATTTATTTCTATTCAGAGCTCAAAATATCTTTGAGATTTTTCTTACAATAACCACAGGGGGTTCTTACTATGTATTACACATTCTAGTTCGATTTTTCTTCTAATTAATTAAAATGATCACTGAAATCAAATAATCCTTTTAGCAAGCGTAATCAACCTTCTAACATTTTCAACTCGAATAACAAAATGAATTGTCAATAACAATCATTATGGAAGAATGCGAAAAATGGGCATTCCTGGGCTAACCAATAAATTATCAATACCTTAATTACTTACTCATCAGCTCTGATTAGATATTAATTATTCCAAGTATTTGTAATGAAAACAATAAGCTTGTTTAATGAAAAATATTTTTGATATCATCCTTTAGAAGTGAAAATTAATTGAATACCTTATTACAATGAATTATAAAGATAATTATATCATTGATAGCCTAAAATATAATATTATAGAATAGTTCAATTGATAGTTTAAAGGGATGAGGGTTGTTGACATTTTACTTATTGTTTATTAAGCACAAGGGATCGGTATCGGAAGAAAAATATCGATATTCTATATCCACTATTTTTTTAACTTTAAAAATAGTTACACGATATATCGGTGACCAAAAATATCGCCGTATTGTATTTTTATTTATTTATTTATTTTTAATCATTATATTTTTTTTAATATGCCATCACGTCACATTAATTATGGCAACTGCATCGAATGATTGCTCCACCTAATTCGTCTAAAATTAATTTAGTGTTCTATATGAGTGATAATAAAAAAAAGCTCGAACATACTACAATCACAGGGTGGGTAATAGGGTACTTTTAAAAATTTTTATATATGGTTCTTCTTGCCATATGAAATCAGTGAAAGTATTCCGTGAAACTATTGGTTAAGAAACTCAAATCGCATTGCCACCATTTGTAAAGATTTCGGTTTGCCCAGCAAAGTCATCTATTAATTAATTCTAGGGGAATGTTTTTCTGTTGCAAAGATCCTAAGAAACTGAAAGCATGCTATTAGATCTTATCAGGAACAAATTTTTTATGTTATTTTGAAGTGTGGAAAAAATCTCAATACCGCTATTTATTAAGAAAACAAAAACCACTAAATGACTGTGAGGAAATTTTGGCCAGACTACCACTTGGTCTGTTATAAACAGCACTGCAGGAGTTTGGAAAAAACGCTTTCTTGTGTCTACAAGCCATTTTGCCACAGCAAGAGGAAAGAAAGTCGTAAGTCTGATTAATATGTTTATTAGTCTCATTACCGCACTCATATTATTCTCTTATTTATGTGTGTGTGTGTGTGTGTGTGTGTGTGTGTGTGTGTGTAATACGATGGAAATGTTTCAACTTGAATATTTATTTTCAGATAGTATGCTTGGAAGAAGAGTTTAAATGCTATTCTAAATCCTATCCTATCGTCATTTCCATCCACCACAATGATCCTCGCCCTGGTCAACCATCTATTCATATGAATGAAGTAGCCATAGGTCATCTGGACTTAAGATTAAGAACAGATCTCGAGCCCAATCGTATAAGAATCTTGCGGAGGAGCAGAAGGGAAGGTAACGATGCGATAACTTTGCTAATCGTAAGAAAGTTAGATTGTTCAGGCTCCAGAAAAAATACCACCGCTTACCTAAAAGGATCCCTATAGAGAAATAATGTAACCCCCCATAAAGGGGTACTATAGAGAAAAATGTAGACCGATGGCTGTTGGATACGATTCAAATTGAGATGCAATTTTTCAGGAAGAACATTATTTAAGCTGAGGACATTTATCGTTAAATATCGGTAAAGGAACAGAAAATATGCAGCCGACCAATAGGCGAAAACCATCTCGGAATTTAGATAGTAGATAAAAGCCAAAGAATATTTCCCATACCAAATGTTTATGACAAATGTGGGCAATTTGAATGCCAAAACTATCCGAGAGATGAAAAACAGCGGGAGGACGTTACAAGTGCAAATTATAATATTTGAATGAAGAGGAAAACAGGCAATGCGCTCCACAAGTGAAGGATCGTGTCACTTATAAACGAAAAAATATTAAAGACCAATAAAACGTTTGACTAAGTTTTTTTTATACCTTTTTTACTTTAAAAAATACATTTCGTTCTGATTTTCATTAATTTATGGTAATTAGTCGAAATCCATTCAAATCGCAGAAAATATAATTTCAATATATTGTTATGGTATCAAATACTATTTGTAGAAAACGATCCCAGGAACTACAATACATAATTCTCATTAACGCACCTGTTAATCATTACAGCCATTCAGACAGGAATGGGGAGTTTTCATTACCACCAGTCAATTAATTTTGACAATTGAAATTTGTGGTCAGAAAATGTGAATTGAGCTCTATCTTGCGCTTCTAATACTCCAAAATGGCAAATTGAAACCTACACACACACACACACACACACACACACACACACACACACACATATATATATATATATATATATATATATATATATTTTTATAGTTCACTTCGTTGTTACTCCGATCCTGGAATTTGAGCTTTTTTTGAGAATCGCCCATTTAGTGATATTTGTTATTTTCACTTTCCGTGGAATTTTCGTCATCTATAAAGCTTATTGTCTTAAGATAAGGTAGATTGTAATGTTAATTCAATACAACACTAATCTCCAAAAATAAATAAAAAAGTTAGTTCCACTTCTTTACGTGTGAAAGTTTATCAGAATTTAACAAGTCAGATATCAATACTATGATGTCAATAATTTACCCCTTTTATCGTCGTCAGTGGAATTTAGGAAAGTAACTGTCCCAAATATTTCCACTTCATTTATTCCTTGTGGGTGACATTGTGTGCCCTGCTCTAGAAGATAATCGCTTTGTTGGCACTTAAGTGGAAACAATAACAACATATTTCCTATCCAGCCTACATAACATTGGAAATATTGCATTAAAAACTTTCCCTTATTTAAATAAGTCTTATGAGGTGTTAAACCTTTTTTTTTTAAAGAAATGTAGTGGTATGTTGTATTTTTATACTATCGAGAAAACGTTATATCGTAAGGTATGTACAGATATATCGATATATCGAAAGAATAAATATCAATATAAAATATAGAATTATTGAAAAAACAGTTTCTATATACCGTGTATCGTTCCCTATTAGATGGGTTGCAACATCAAGGAACGCCATTTTACGTGCACTTCAGCAACACAGTCACAACCTTTTAAGCTTTATCAGTGAAACTGATTCCCAATCCAGAAGAGTTCTTCAAAAGCGCCACCGTAATAGTGCCCCTGGACGAGCGCCATAAAAGACGGTTTGGAAGTAATAGGATATAGCGTGAGGCGTGTATCTAATGTTCTTCACCCTAGAGAAAAGTATCCGCTGCCTCTATTCTTTGTGGACTTGGAGCCGGCCAGCAACAACAAAGATATATTTGATGTCACTAGACTTGTATATTCCTGCGCGAAATTCGAAGAATCAAGAAGGATACCCACAATGTCAAGGCTTAGGACACACTAAGACTTATTGTCATCATCAGCCAAGATGCGTGAAATGTGCTGGTTCAAATGCAACAGAAACATGCCAGCAATCACGTGATACTCCCGCTAAATGCGTACTGTGTGGAGAAGCTCACCCTGCGAATGACAGAGGCTGCATAGTCTACAAAAGTATGCAAAGCCAACGAAAGTAAAATACATCTACAACCACACAAACTCTTAACAGCCGAGCACCTGATGTCGATAACACCGTGGTATTCCCAGAAATGCGAGTAAATCAAGATCGAAGAATAGAACACCAGCAATCAACCTCAGCAGATGATCATCCACCACGACAACAAGCTCCTTACTCGGACAAGACGAAGCAGCAACCTAGACGTCAGGCGCCTCAAATCTCCCAACCCCAGCTTCTTACATCCCGTTTTTATCCTGAACCTCCTCGACAGAACATCCCTACACATAATTTACCATTAAAGGTAAAATTACCTCCTGGAAAAAAAAAATCCAGTTCATACTCCAGTTCAGATCAAGTAGATGCTGCTCCTCCTATTCAACGAAGATTCCCGATCCCAAACAATCCACTCACTGAAACAAACAATATACCATAAGCTTCCAATTTATATCCTCTTACCTACGAAAACCCTACTGACATCAACACTATCCTTTCCTCATTTCTTTTAGAATTGAAAGAAACCATAAGACCACTCATCACCCTTCTTACAAGAGCCCTTTCGGAAATTCCTTTTAATGTTGCAAGATGAGTGTTAAGCCTCTTGCTATCATTTTATGGAACGCGAACGGACTGAAAAATCACCAAGACGAACTCGACATATTTCTTCACGGCAATCAAGTTGATATTGCCCTACTTACTGAAACTCACTTTACTCAACGTTCATATTTTTACATACGAGACTACATCACTTACAGATCAAACCACCCAGACAACACCTCCCATGGCGGCTCTTGCATTCTTATCCATAGATCAATACCCCACTCTCTTGTTCCCTCTACTCCATCTGACACCATTCAATCCACCTCAGTAACCATTTCAACTCGTCCTTTCCATATTACATTTTCAGCTGTATACTGCCCTCCTGGTAATTCCCTTTCCTATAGCCTCCTTGATTCCTTATTCCGCTCCCTTGGACCGCGCTTTATCGCTGGAGGAGACTACAATGCCAAACACCAGCGATGGGGTTGTCGGACATCCAACTACCGTGGCAGTATCTTAACCCGTATTTCAACCTCCAACTGTTATTCAGTCCTCTCACCACTAAACCCTACCAATTGGCCTACATCGCCCAAAAAAACATCCCGATATCCTTGATATTTTCATTTCTTCCCAAATTTCCACTTCTAAAACTGTCATTAAATCCATGAACAACCTTTCATCAGATCATAGCCCTGTTTTGCTTCTATTACATTCAAATCCCGTTCCTAAACCCTCTCCTCCTAGGCTGATAACAGGACGTGTAGACTGGGATGGATTTCGAAAACCAATTGGACCTTAAAATTCCCCTTAAGACAAAAGAATATATAAATATAGCAATTGACAAACTTACTTCATTAATACAAAATAGTATCACTGAAAAACCCTCACACCGAAAAAATCCAAATAGTCAACAGTATAACTTACCACAGCATATTCGCAACTTATTGAAAGAAAAATGCAGAGCAAGAGCGAAGTGGCACCGTACTAGATACCCGTCGAACAAAAAAAAATTACAATAATTTAACGAACAAACTGAAGACAGAAATACGAAAACTCAGAATTCAAAACCTACAAAACCATACTGAAAACCTAAATACTCCTGACAACTCATTATGGATGACCACGAAAAAGCTCCTTAATTACAAAAATTTTAATGACCCTCTTCTAACTGATTCTCAAACCTGGACAAGATCAGACGAAGAAAATGTTTGGCCTGCACCTTTTAAAAACTTTTAACCCACATCCCGACATCTTCAATCCTGCTCACATTGAATGTATTGAAGCAGAACTAAATGTCCCTCTCCAAATTTCTCCTCCTCCTAATGCATTCCACCCTTCAAAAGGATCCAACATAATCCTCAAGGTAGTATCCATTCTGACACCCCAACTCATCCTACCACTGTCCTCACCACTTACGCTGATGACACATGTGTATTATCAGTAAACAATGATCCCTTCATTGCCACCCAAACACTCCAATCCCATATCCTAAACATTCATGAATGGTGTCAGAAATGGAGAATCAAAATAAATCCGAACAAATCTCACCAAATAACCTTTACCCTTCGTCGTAAACCTACGACCTCCTGTCTTACAGTATCCTTTAATGATATTTCACTAATCCCAGTTGAACAGATCCGCTACCTATGACTCCACTTGGACAAAAGTCTTACTTATAATCCACATACAAGACTAAAACGACAAGAAACAGCTCGTCGTTACAGACTGCTTCAACATTTACTGGACAAACGTTCAAAGCTCCTAATTAATTACAAAAGACTCATTTACATGACCGTGATTAGACCAATATAGACTTACGGAGTTGAGCTTTGGGGCTCTACTAAACCATCCAATTCATCCCGTATCCAATCCTTACAATCCAAAATCCTTCAAAAAATCCTCAATGCTTCTTATTTTGTCATCAATAAACTTATCTATAAAGATCTTAATGATCCATATGTTGCTGATTTAGCCCAAACCAGATACCAATCCTTTCATTGTAAGCTCCATAATCACAAAAATCCAGTAGTTTCTCAACTTTCTTCCCTCTCAATTCCCGATAATCCTCCGAGGCGTCTGAAAAGAAGATGGCCTAGAGATCTTCTTGTGTAGATTTTTACTAAAGTGCTACTAATGAGTAGTTACTTTCAAGTTTTACCATGTTATTGTAAGCGTTTTTAACACATTCACTTAATGTATATTTGTACAGTTGTAAATTTCAATAAATTGTACATAAAAAAAGCAATATTTGCAATACTATAAGCAAATTTTGTATTTACTTTTCTTATTTTGAAATTTTCTAGGCTGTATAATATAACTTTCTGTTATGTCATATTATTTTTATGTGACATTATTCCATAATAAAGTTTTTTTTATACTCTATTCTGCTGTATTTTTCTTGTACATAATTATTAGAGTTCAGCCAAAATTCACAATTATTTTATTATTGATGACATTGAATAATGTTTTCATAAACGTTTTAAAACAAGCACCAATATGATTATATTTGACTTACTATTTCTCTTTTGTGCCAGGTGTACCTCACCCGATAGTATTCAGAAGCCAGTCGACAAGCCAGGCGAGGGACAGCTTCAACATTTCTTGGAGTGTCAACAGCTTCAGCCCGATAGAGACCTACCGCCTCTACTACAGGAAATCCCTCCCTGGAGGAGAACAAGACCCTTCACCACCGACGAGGAAAGCTCCCAAAAAGGTAAGAAGTTTTAAAAAAATAAGAAGTTTCAAATGATAGACAATCATCATTAGTTCTAAAAATGTATCAAAATTGATAAACATATTATATATATATTAACTTAAGAACGGAAATCTAGCAGTTGCTAGTGTAAAATGAGATTTAATAGAAAGGAAAGGAGATAGTCAGCTAAGCAATCAAGTAAATTTACGATGACTTAGGATTTCCTAATGACTCGTCGGTTTTCCAATTCCGCTGGAAACAAATTTAAAATGGGACTATTGTAATTTATTATATCGTCATTTAGACCAACATCTATGATATAGATGATTTTATCATTTTTCGAAGAGCATTCTTGGGTCACGGTCCTCCTCCATTCGGCAAACGTGGCCAAACCATCTTTTTAATTTAATTATTTATAAATATTTAATTTCAGACTTATTTAAGCAATTTGAACCAATTTAAATGTTTCTTATAATGAGCATAAAAATTAATTATATATTAAATTATTTATAAACTTAAACATTAATGTGTATTATTAATTATTAAATGATTATGAAATTATACATATTTGAATATTCAATTGTATATAGATTTGAATATTTAATTATATATAAATTTTAATATCAAATTATATATAAATTTAAATACTAAATTATATATAAATTTAAATACCAAACTATATATAAATTTATATATCAAACTATATATAAATTTAAATATAAAATTAATGTAAATTTAAATATTGATTTATATAAAAATTTAAATATTAAATTATATATTAATTTAATTACTAGGTATCCAATAGTCACATTTTAAATTGCTTACCAGTAGGAATCGGAAAGTTCATGAAAAACCATTGAGAAAACCTAAGGGATCGCCTATTTTCTTAAAATTATTTAGTTGACTAACCCACTTTTCTATCTATTAGATTGATGCAAAAATGATGCAGGTTTATATGCTAATATCAAAAAACATACAAAAAAAAAAAAATTATTATAATTTTCCTTGGTTTATAGTGATGAGTGGTCAACACTAACTTCTGTCTCAATGTCCCGAGTAGTTTTGCGAGGGTTTTCTTCAACCAAAGCCCTCAGTTGGTCGTGATTAGCAACAGGAGGCCTACCACAACCTTCCTTGTCTAAGACGAAATTTTTGTAACCATCGCTACACTGTGCATTCATTGATGCTTCTGCCACTTCAAACAACATTAAACCGTGGTTACGGCCACACTTCGACCAAGTTCGAACTCATAAAAATGAATTTCACCAAAATCTTCTTTTGACCCAGGGAAATACAGAGGTCCTTACTAATAAAAAATGTGGCTCAAACTGAACTAATCTTTGAGGAAAAACAACATTAATAACAATTGTTTATAATCCATTAACAAGACTGGAGGATTATCTCGGTTTACTTGTTAACCAGTTGCCTAAAAAAAATGAATATTATTAGGATTGATCCTTCTAAATCATCATGCGTACCTCAAGTGAAAATCAATATTCAAAACCTGCGTTATTTTTGCAAATAACCTAATATAACATCCTAATATACTCTAGGAAATGATAGATTTTAGATACCCTTCCACTTTTTGTCTCCTAAGGTATGAACATGTTTGATTTATTTTCTTAAATTTTCAAAAGTAATATATATATACATATTCTGTGAATCAAAGTGATGACATTTTAATATGTTTATATGTAGAACTGATTATTAATGTTTCACATTCGAGTCTAGAATTTCATTAAAACATTCCAATAGGATTGGCAAGTCATTCATTAATTCTAATTGTATTAATCCTTTTGTATCAACATGCTTACTTTAAGTGGCCTTATTATCGATTTTGGGATACTAAACTCAAATATTTGTACAGTTATTTTCATGCCGAATCCATACACCTAAACTGATTATTTCACATTAATGGTTTAATTTGTAGGTATATACTCTTTTTATACAAAATTATAAATTTATAAAAATATATAAAATTACGTATTATTATTTTTTATTTTTTATTTTTTTTTTTTTTTGTATATTTAAAGAAAACCTTTTCATTCATATGCGAGTGCTTTTCTTAAGTTACCCATGATGCAATACGACCGACCACCTTTACCCAGAAAGCCTATTAGAAGTCACTATAAACAGTTGTGAATTATAAGAGTGAATTGCTACTATTAAAAACAATAAACCTGTATGACTACATTAATATTAACTCCAAATATATAAAGAACATCAGAGTAAGAGCTTTAAATTTAGTTTCCTTTATTACAGGTGAGTGAGTGTCTTGTATTAACAGCTAACAGCTTTTAATTAATGTAAATATCTATTGCAAATAAATCCCTTGTTACAGAGAGAAACAAAATTAAGTCTTTATTGCACTACCTAAGAGAAGTCAATTACCATTATATATATTGTGAAAAGAATAACTTTCAGTATTTTGAATTATGCAAAAAAAAGAAAATAATAATAATCATTATAATAATAAAATAATAATAAAATAAAATTTGCCTTATTAAGAAAACAAGGTTACTTTTTTAACTCCCTCTTATTACGTCAAAGAGTTGTCAGAGAAAACATCTGGGAATGGGGGGAATGACAAATCATGACAGATTATTGAACTTTTTTTTTTTTAATAATTTATATCATCACGTCTCTGACAAATATTTATAAATAAGGTGCATTTTTTATTGAAAAAGATAGACCTAATCGTGACATAAAAATAGTTGAAGGACAGAATCTAAAAGTATGGAAAACAAATATGTTTAACAAAAAACGAAGCTTGCACCCCCACTCCTACCTGGCGGAGGTCTTGCTCCACGGCACCTAGCCATCTCAATCCTGGCCGCCTTCGAATTCTAAAACCTCTTGGCCTTTCTTTTAGCAATTTTCGAGGTAATCTATCAGCAGGCATCCTCTCCACCTGTCCCAGCCACCTCGATCTTGCTTTTTTATCTGGCTCTCCAAAAAATGCCACTAGTTCTTCATTTTTCCTTAACTTCATTCGCCATTTAGAAACTTTGGGCCAAATATCTTTCTAAACATTTTCCTTTTCCAAACTCCGAGTTGCTTTTCACATCTTTTTGTAAGCACCCATGTTTCACTCGCTTATGTAACAACACATAGTCCTTTTCCAAAGGACAAAAATCAAAGGTTTTTATCGAGCTGATTACCTTTTGATATTCTTAAGGGTAGTCAACACAATCAAAAATCTTCAGGAGTATTTTAGTTTTGCGATTTAAATCGTATTAGCCGCAAATTATATTTTGTTCAATTCACATCTCATTGGAGAGAAAATCAACATTGTCAAAGATGCAATGCACAGGTCAAGGTATCGATTTTAAAATATACTACTTTAATTAATAAGCTGAGCGCTTATTATATTCATGCGTGCGTGTTAAGTTTCGTTGAACTGTTTGAAAATATTCAAACTTTGAAACGGCTTTTAAACATATCCTCAAATCTCCTTTTGTAGTTTTTGCATATTAATGTTGCTGTTTATATAGGCTTGAAATGGAGTATAACTGCGCCTACCTGTTACAAGTTTTGAAATGTTCACAATGCTGGATGGTAGTGATACCTGCATTTTATCTGGAACAAACCCTAAAGGAGACGAACATTGAAAACTGTCCCTTTGATGATGAACAATATCGCCTCTAATCTGAGCAATAAAATAATGATAGTATGGGCTGATCTGAGTCGGTGCCTACTCATGAAATAAAAAAATATTAGAAAAACTAGGAATTTCACTTTAATTAAAAAAAAAAAAAAAAAATTACTACTTATCTTCCTATTTTAGTTCGAAACAACAACAAAAACAAAAAAACCTGTAACAAAAATTTCATTTTGCTACCATAGAAAAAAAAAGATTAAACTTGTTTTTTTTTTACCACTATCTTGGTGTAACTTTTTATAGGTAGATTTCCAGACCCATGTTCATAGAAACTTTTTATATCCAGCGTGTAATTTTCTAAAAGATTTTGAGGGTTTGCGAATTTTGTCGACTCTCACTCTATGTTCAAAGCACTGTGTGGCGGGTCTAATAATGGTTTTATATGCTGTTATTTTAGCCTTACGCATTTTTTTTTCTAATTTATATTTAAATAAAATTTAGAAATGTTTCTATATTACATTTAAATAAAATAAATGAAATTAAACACCCCGATGAATTTAAGATGTTTTTTTAAACCTATTTTTATTATATTTTTCAAGTATTATATTTTTTTTTTTTAAATAAAACATTATATTTTTTTAACAAGAGCGTGCAAGCTGGATTTTTCATTTGTGATTCTTAATGAATAAGTAGAAATATTTTGATTCAAATTACAATAGTTATAATTAAATTATTGCATAAATTTTAAAGTTAGTTTAAACTATAGAAAAAAGGCGATATTTAACGGCGAAATATAATATATTATATGTTATCATATAATATGATAATATATAATATAATAGCATACAATAAGATTATATATATATATATATATCATATAATACATAACATAAGTAGATAAATATTTTCATATCGTAGGTAGATATTTTTGATTTATCAAAAATTTATTATCGAGGAACCAGTTGCGTTTT
Organism: Euschistus heros; assembly: GCA_003667255.2. NCBI lineage: Eukaryota > Metazoa > Arthropoda > Insecta > Hemiptera > Pentatomidae > Euschistus > Euschistus heros. Next base: position 1,301,482 of record RCWM02000160.1, on the reverse strand, counting down.
TTTGTTTATCTAAATCACGGGTTTGATTTTCATTTGTGTGATTACTGCATACTTACTTGATGTATTTCTTTTATTCAGTTGTAATATCAATTATTAAATTAACTGAAAAGAATAAAAAAATAAAAAATATTAATTAGAGAAGTCCATATTGGCTCCTGATCTATCGTCCGTCAATAAAAATCTATACCTTGAACTGTCAATATTATCAATATCTGTAGTATAGACTTGACAATTAGCACAGAATTTCCTCTTCGAAGTGAACTCAATCATTTTGTGGGAAAAAAACATCATATATGTGGACTCAACAAGCCAAGGGATCAAATAGTGAAAAATAAGTTTCCCAGATAATTAAAGTTAAAGTAAAAAGAAAAAAAATATGATTAGTTTGTTCTACATCTTTGTAGAATGTATGTTTATTTCATAACTAAAGTAACTCATAAAACCTGTTAAGTTTAATATTGTATGCAAAATAAAAACTATATACCTCCAGTAAACGAGATGCTTGTAATAACATGCCAATAGCTTGTAAAACAAATGCTCATAAGTAGCACTTCAATGAGTTCTATAACAGAAAGTCCATTTTCTTTAGGAGGGTTATCTAGAATAGAATGGGAAGCGAGTTGAGATAGGATTTAAATGATTATGGAGTTCACTATGAAAGAGCTTGAGACCAAATCAGCAACATATAGAACAGTAAGATTGTTATGGATAAGATGTTAATCACAAATTAAGGGACATTGAAGATTTTTCTCAGGATTGAGGATTGTAGGGTTGGTATGTGTGAAGAATTGGAAGGTTTAGTGGAGCCCCAAAGCTCAGTTTCATAAATTCAAATTGTGCTAATAACTGTTATATAAAGGATCCTTTAAGAATTAATCGTAAGTTCCGAACGGTTGTAAAGTAAATGTTGAAGGAGTCGATATTCATACTAAAATTATTGTTATGCGTGGTTTTATGTTATTAAAATGTACATAGTTTTGGTTGCTGCACTTCGACCCGTTTTCTTTTAAGTGTAGATCAATAATGACACTGATGAGTAAAGCCACTTATACTTATTTTTAGGATTTAAATTAGATACTGCTTTATATTAGTCAAACGTAAAAATATAACGAGTGGTCCAAGTTACTCATTGCCTGTTTCATAGATGTTGGCGTCGGCATAATTTTCTTCTGAGTTGTTACCTTCTGCTTCTGCTTCGTATTATTGATGAACTTGAGGCTGAGCACCCAGTGTTTGCAAACCCTTATAAAACTCATGGTAGATAGGCGGCACAAAATGTAGCAGCTTAATTATTTTTTCATTTTCTACAGTTTAATATTGCAGGCCTTGAATTTACTGGTTGTAGAGTAGGAAGGCTAGAAGGAAGTTATCCGGTATTATTTATTCGCACAAGACTTGGTTACATTTATTTAGGATTCCTGTGGGGTACTTGCGGGATAATGGGCAAGGATTACTTTTCTTAGCCCATTTAGGGCCATGGCTAAGAACCAATCGTTCTATTATTTTTGAATGTATGAAAAAATCACAAATTTAAAAAAAAAAAAAATTAGTAATTATAAATCTTAAATAATAAGGTGTAATAAAAGAGAAAAATATTTGAACTTATAAAAATACAAACAATGTTAAAAAATCTTGCATATACGCAACAGTAGACGTAAATAGGTTGAATAAAAGAATTGTTAACATATGTCTTTCACCTTTTTAGAGAAAATCTTATCCAGGGGATCAATTTTAATAAAATCATCATCCCTCATTTTAATTGTAATACATTTTAATTATAATTTCTGAATGGATGAGTTTACAAAAGTTAATTCAGTCGTCTGGAACATGTCTCCATTGTTACTTTTACCCTCCTTTATTGGGATTTACTTTCTTATTTTGGTAGAGTAGGTATCCAAGTGATCACTTTGACTCGAATCGCCTCAAGCTATCAATTTGGCTGGCAGTACCTGCTTAGATACACGGTCGGATCCTTTTGCCATTCAATAGAATTGTATTTTTACTATATATTTTCAATTTAACTATATTTGACCGAAAATGTCCCTTTGACTTTTGGGCTTCACGTATATAAGTACATACTTCCGATAATCAGCCATTTGGAGCAACATTAAATAAGGTATTTGTTAAAGTGAGTCACTGATAAAAAAAAAAAAAAAATCATAAATTATTTGTTATGCATAACAATAACCTGTTCCAATTTGTTTCTCTTTACATTGTCCTTAATTCTTCCTCCAGCCTCTGAGTTATATAGTTAATTCATGCTCTTTGAATGGGTTCTCCTAAGAAAGAGGGGGAAAAAATGTAAATTAGGAGGAAATTTTAATGAAACAAAGACCCCTTAGATCAAAGACGAGCGAGTAATTTGTGAACGAGGAGCAGTTAAAAATGTATATTCAAGTTGTATGATCTTGAGGGGATCGCTTGCGCCAGATCTCTATGAATAAATTCTCCTCCTTTACTTAAATACAAAGTTACAAAAACAATTTATCAGTAAGCGTTCCTTAACTAAGCTTAGCCTTCCCCCAAGGCCTTGTAAGGATAATTTAACATAAACTCCCCATGTTGGCCAAGTTTTAAACTGCTTCGGAATAAAATCAAAATTAAATTACTTTACTATCTCGTCAACAATAATTTTATTCATGTGATATTTATCTAAATTTGCATATGATAATATGAATTTTATTCCATTTTGGAGAATACTAAATTGTATCTTTTACTAAATTGTTTTCTTGTAGCATTGTGAAAGTTGAAACTAGTCTTTTAACACCAAAGATTAGAATTCAACGTGGGCTAATTAGGGTTATACCTGCTATTTTATGAAAATATAAAATATATATTTTCATAAAATAGTAGTTTTATTCTCAATGTTAATATAATTAATATATTATCGTGTAATAATTAAAATTAATAATAATTACAAAATAAATATTATGGTGTTTCCTCCACACTGGCAATGTAGTAAGTAAGAGTGCATTCAGTCACCATAGAAATTCCGAGCATGGCGAAAGAGATATACCTTCAAATGTCCAAAGGCAAAACAGGATCATAGCCGTTTATTTCTTATCTTTTTTGCTTATTTTAAATAAAGCCGGAGGATAGAAGGAAAAATTAATAAACATTGTATTATTTAAAATTTAGATTTAAAAACAGCTAATAAGTTAATAGTTCTCATTTTCAACTAAACTAAGTTATCAAACAAGATCATATATGTATATAATCTTATAGAAAAATCTCTAAGATAAAAATCTTCAACCTGTTGAGGAGATAGAATTTTTTTGTTTTAATTTTTAAAATCTTACTTTTTTCTGAAAAATGGCAGTTTTCTCAACTTTGGTTTAACTTTGGTTTAGCGTAGAAACAAAAACGATGATATTTTCTTAATCAACATTAAATTTTCTAAAAGATGAGATAGGTCTAGTTATTTTAAATCATTTTTTTAAGGGGCCTTTTAACGCGCAACACACAAAACATTTGTTAAAACTTAAATTTTTAATAGTTTTTGAAAATTCCTCACTCCCCACTGTAGCACCTTATAGTCGTCCAATTTCCCAAAACTGCGAAACTTAGTTAGCTATTTAATGGGGTAACCCATGATACAATTGCACTTCACCTTTTGAGTCTAAAAGAAGATTTTCTAATGAAAAACACGCTAGAAAATAAATACTTGATTGCTTCATGTACCTACTAGAAAAAATTACTTGATTGAATAAAAGTATAAGTTATTTTATTTCTTGTACATATGCATGAGGGGTAAAGAGTTGTGAAGGTGTCAAGCCCTCCCTCCCCCTCTTCCCCCTCCAAAAAAATCTCAGTTTTTGGGAAATTTGACGGCTTCTAGGGTGTTCCAGTTGGGAGTGGGGAATTTTCAAAAACTATTACAAATTTAAGTTTTAATAAATGTTTTGTGTTTTGCGCGTTAAAAAAAACCCTAAAAGTGATTTTAATAACTAGACTAATTTAACATAAATAAAATAACTAGACCTATCTCATCTTTCAGAAAATTTAATGTTAAGAAAATATCATCGTTTTTGTTTCTACGCTAAACCATAGTAGAGAAAACTGCCATTTTTCAGAAAAAAGTAAGATTTAAAAAATAAAAACAAAAAAATTCTATCTTCTCAACAGATTGAGATAGGAAACTCGTTTCTGCGCTCTTCTACCCCGTTTAGCATGCAGTATTACCCAATTTTTTTTACACTATTTTTGGGACACCCTGTATATAAGGATTGGACCGACCAAGACTTTGTTGTTTTAATCTGTTGGCAAAAAGAAGGATTAGTCGGCCGACTAATTGGTCTAACCGATCATTGCAATACAGTGGAATCTCGTTATTTCGTCACTCGATAATTCGTCTTATTCTGTAATTCGTCAATTCCGTTATTTCGTCACCCTCCCTCCCCCATTCATGACAAATTATCTTGTTTCTACTGTAGTTGGAATTCGGTGACATCGGCAATGTTCGTGGTTCTTCTTATATAGCTTAGTAGCCGTCTGTACATGTAGCTACAGTTTTTAGTTTATACTGTATTTGTTTTCTATTTGTTACAAACGGGCCGGTGTGGAACGAGATGTTTTTTTTTAAATAAGTCAAAAGTAAATTCTCTTTATTTAGCTTAGATTGATACTTGTGAAATTTAGAATAATGTCGAGAAAGGTCTTGTTTTCACACACTTTCTTTGACGTATTAGGAATCAAATATATACACTAACATATCTTGAATTCGCGAACAACCACGTAAATCTCAAAATAGCTGTTTCCGTATCGTGTTCCAATGTTTTTATTACATTACAAATAAGAATTCACATTTTTTACATATGACATAAAACCTAAACTTTAATAAAAAAAAAAAAAAAAAAAAAAAAAAAAACTAGGTTGCATAAGTTCTTAATTCATTATTGTAGATGTTATCGAATTTATTTTTTGTTAATATCATAATCTTTCTTAAACTTGGATACGTTAATTTAATTAAAATAGATTTCCTATTCCTGGACTAAATGACAAACTGTAAAAATAAATCAAAAATAAAAATTATAAACAATAACACTATGTTTTCATTTTAATCAACCTATTTTTAAGTGTAGAAATAATTCATTTTTTGCATTGCATTTTTAAGTGTGGATGTAAATGCAAAGTCGGCGGTCACCGAATACAGACTCAGCCTATTAGTCGGCTACAGTGTTTATAGTTATTTTTATATCTGATTGAACCTGTTTCAGAGTACTTATCAAAGCAAAACATTATTTCTATGAAACTATTGTCTTAGTTGACGTTGTACAGGATTACAAGATCGTATTAAATTAACAAACAAACTTTTTCTTCTCCCTAAATAAAAAAAAAAAAAGAAAAGTAAATCCTTTAAGAAATATGCCACGTGCTACACTATAGCTATCGTATCAATACATATTCACTTGAGGATCGGCTCACTTACTTGAAGAACACTTAGCCTCTATACAGAGGAAAACTGGCTGTTCAATAAGTTGAAAGGAAAATCTTTTGTTTGCACATGTATTGTTGCACATGTATCCTAATCACTATACCGTTTGGTTACGATACAGATACACAAAACACCAAAGGCTTTAATTTTATCCTAATGGTATTCGAATCATTTTTTGTAATAATATAGAGGAGTGTTTACTTTAACACTAGAATAAAACCATTCTTCAAAGAAATCCTTTTTTCGTAACCGATAAAGAATTTGGCTTTCTTACCTATTAGAACTAGCTTATAAATAAAATATATATTTGCTTTTAATCACACTTTACAAATGACTTATCATTTTACTATACCGAAAAAGAAAAAATAATACTAATTAAGATAATATATACGTAAATGCTAACTTAAGATATAGTGATGAAAGATATATAATAAATGCAATAAATTCCCATGGAAAATGCTTTTTGTTGAAGCACAAAATAAAAGTATCAAAATGTTATAAACAGAGTAAGAAAAAATTGTATAAAGTGGAATCTGAATTATAAAAATTATGGATGATAGGAATATGGATGACTTCAAAATGCAGGAATATGATAAAATTTAATTGAGTACTCAAATGTTACGTAGTTAGCAAATGCCACCTAGGACAAGAATGAGATAATGAAAATGATGAAAATTCTTAAAAATGTAATATTTGAATGATTTTTTAAAGGTATTTTCGTTGTCACACGCGGAAGAGAAAGTAACGTTGGAATGCAGCAGTCCCGTGAGCTGGGGTACAAAGGTCAGAAAGAAGGGTTCTTGTGATCTTAGAATTGACTGCAGATCTAAACTAAAGCATACTCGTATGTGTAGTAGATATAGGAAGGGTGAAGGTATTGATCATTTAGAGCAAATATTTCAATTTTTTAGAAAATAATAGTTCCAAGGAAATTTGGTCGACGGAAATATATGATAAAGCTCAACGGAATCCGCAGATATCGCTCAATGGAGAATCACGTTGCCGGCATGGCTCAAGAAATAGAGACCGGTTTTCAGAAGGGACAGCACACTCTTGCAGTATGGGTTGACATACAAAGGGATTTCGATACGGTATGGACAGATGGCTTAATCCTAAAAGCTGCTTGTATGAGCATTCCCTCAAAAGGCTCAATGATTAAGGAACATTATTAAGAAGGCTGTTCCAACTGGTTTCGTTTCTTATAACTATAGGTCTAAACAGGAATCAATTTATGAAATATAGAAACTGCTTACGACACTTGAGCAACCTAAGCACACAATTTTTTTTCCCCTTACAGACGCAGGGTCAGTGTTACAATGAAATGTAATGAAATGAAAAATAAACTTTGTGCACAATAAAAGGTACAATTGTCTGGCTGAGATTAGTTAAATCAGCACAACAGTAGTATAACTAAATTAGGAGAAAAAACTAGAAATGAGAAATGAAAAATAAAAAATGAATTAAAATTAAAGTTAATAAAACAAAAGAAAAAATTAAAAATACATAAATAGATAGAAAATAAAAAATAAAATAAATAAAAAAAACAATCAACTATAAACATTTTAGAACACTTATGTACATTTACATATTATTTAAAATTTTGTGGAAGACTGAAAATCGAGGAGATGGATAAATAAAAGATGTTTAAAGGAAGTTAAGGATGAAGCTCTGCGAATATGGATACGTAAGGAATTCCAAAAGGAGGTAGCACGGATAACGAAGGATTTTTCAAAGGAGGCAGTTCTATGTGAGGGGGTATATAGGTTGAAAAGTTGGGATCTTGCATTCAGGTGGTGAATGGAGGAACGCAGAGTAAGTAGGTTTAGGATATAGGAAGGTTTATTAGTTTTTGATGACTGGAATAGGAAAATGCCGAGGAAGTATTGCCGTTGAAAATCGGGGAAAAGCCACCCTAGCTCTTTGTACCTGTAAGATACGTGAGACCGTCTGCGACCCCAAAGATAAATCTTATGAAACGAATCATTAGTCCCCTCAGTCGCATCTCTAGCTCAACAGACAGTCCCCCGTACACCAAGCACCCGCAATCAAAGTGGGGAAAAATGAGAGAGGATACCAGAAGTTGGCGGGTACTTCGGGGAAAGGAGTCACGATGTCTTTGGAGCTGTTTGAGGATCATGATTTCTGGTTATTTGGGAAATGTGGTTATTCCAAGATAAGTGTTGATCAAAGGAGATTCCGAGGTTTTTGATGAAAGTTTGAAATTGAATTGTACGGTTGTTGAGGTAAAGTAATGAATAGTAAGGGAGGGAATTAAGGGTAGGTTTTGAACCGATAAGGATAGCCTTGCTTTTCTCTGGATTCAGGCGTAGCTTATTTTTCACTGCCCATTTGCAGATGTTCTCAATATCATCCTGAATCTTACGAGATGCTTCTAACATAACTGAAGGATGGAAGGATAGGTAGATTTGGAGGTCGTCGGCATACAAATGATACTGGGAGTGGCGTATAACTTGGGGTAGGTCATTAATATAAGCAGAGAAGAGAATAGGTGACAGGGAGGATCCTTGAGGAACACCTCTTTCTAAAGGTAGTGAGGATGAGGGAGGTTTGTTGGGAATGATAACTGTTTGGGAACGGTGAGACAAGAAGGAGCGAAACCAGCTTAAAGCACTGTTGGATAGGGAAAGGTTATGTAATTTGGAGAGGAGAATTGCATGATCAACGCTATCAAACGCTTTTGAAAAATCGAATAGGACAAGGATTGCTATTTGCTGTTGGTCCATGGAGGAATGGAGGTCTTGGGTTATCTTTAATAGGGCAGATTGAGTGGAGTATCCTGAACGGAAGCCTGATTGGAGAGGAGTGAGGAGATCTTTGTGCTCAAGATAGGTAGAGAGTTGTGAATGGACTAATCTTTCCAGTGGTTTTTGGACAATCATTCAGGTATAAGTGAGGTAAAGGCCTGAATAAACTTGCCAAAGAACTAGATAGGCTGATAAGGTAGTCATCCTACAATGGAAATGAGAGTGCAGACCAGCAGGCCAAGGAGGGAACATCAAGTCCGCTCATCGATTGTACCCTCACTTTTGAAAAATACTTTTAATTAATACACCATTGATCGGAGATGGACAAGAAGCCATTCAAAACATAACCAAGGCGATGCCATTTATGATCTGACCCTCTCCGACTGTGATGAAAAGAAAGCTCTATGGGAACCTGGAGGACATTAGAAGGATCGCCCAATTCCTCATTTTGAATCCTAATTTGGCCACATAAAGAATGAATGAAGAAGACGTATGGTAAAGCCAACTAAATTTGAAATAGTGTTGGAAAACATAGGATTGCCCTGGGAAATCGAAGACAAAGCAGTTCGTGATTCACTTTAATCTGCCATCGAGCAACGTCGAAAGGACACCATGAACTATACAACCATAGCCAAGGTGAAGGAAGGTGAAGTAATAAGAAGGAAAAAACAATATGGAGGAAAAGTAAATGGATTCAATACAAGACCAAAGAGCCTATTATATCAGATTTATATTTGCGATATCCAGGCAGTCTCACTTTTTTTTCATTTGTAGTCTGAGGTAAGGTAGCTTCATTTAAAAATTGGACTAAAATATCTCTTCAGGGCCTATCTATTCTGATCTTTAAAACCGATTAAAACTGACATTGTTAATTATTTCGCTTTCTAAATACAAATGAGAACTCGACCGATTGAATTATACTATTCCCACTCATTGATCTCTTTTTTTTTTCATATCTCCTACAATTATAAAAAAGGAACAAGGTAGATATTCTTTATATTAATATGTTTATATAAAGAATGAAAATTTTTGTTGCATTTTGCTGAAACTGGGTTACATTTTAAGACAGAGGTTCCCAAACCTTTATTGTCCCACGATTCCCGAATAGTTAAACTAAATTAAATAAAAATTTTGCAACCCCTCCCCACTAATAATAGTAAGCTTAAGTATTTATAAGAAAATGTGTTTTCCTCTATAGTTTAAAACCTAAATTCCGGAATCGTAAATTATCATTGAAGAACACTTTTCTTTTTTTATGTTTCTAACGAAGATCAAAGTATTAAGAACATTTTAATTGACAAATGCTACCATAACATTAACAATTATTCAATAATTAATTTATTTTCTTTACAAGTAAATGTACTTATTTTAAGAAAAATTGTTACATATAAGTTTATAATAAATTATTTCAGTATTTTTCGCGACCCCACAATCCCCTAAAGAGAGTCATGACTCTCCAGGTTCGCTGCTGAGGCATTTGGGACGTTTCGCAGCTGAAGATCGAAGTTCCTTTATAAAAGGTGCGGCACATCCTAGCTGACTTCTTCCTAAACCTACGCAAATAAACTGCATTAATGAAATATGTACATATTTACATTATCCCACTGTCTCTGTTACCAGCGGATGGGAGGAAGTATTAGAGAAATTATTTAAAAGAGGGGGTTTGAATCAAAATGCTAGAAGTCAATAAATTTAACATGTCACCTCTTTATAACGCTAAAGGAAGTTGTTAATATATTGTCGAGTTCTGTTAGATTCTTTGCCTTCAGGGACGTTATCTTGACGATCATCCAGAGCATTGTGTCCAGGATTGTCAAGGGCCGTTCCGACTTAAATTTCTGGTTTCGTTTGATTATTGGAACAAGCTCCAGTTTTCGTTCGTCAGTTTGACTAACCTTCTATATACAAGTGAAGGACCGTTCCGACTTAAAAGCGGAAAGAGATTTAATATACTAAGCTATCTATATATATTCAATAGCTTGGTATTTTACATAACTCTATATCAATTTAATATATGGGGACTGATTGCAAATTTAGATAGCTATCACTTGAGAAAACAAAAATTGGATCGGACGAATCGTACGGGATTTTAGCGTGCTGGCATTGGTATTTTACATAACTTTATATAAATTTCATATATGTAGTCTGGTTTCCTACCAGAAAATTTCCTATTTAGCCAGTTACTTACCACAAGTTAGCCAATATTTGGTAGCCAAACCGTTTGAAAACTACTGATCAGAGCAAAAGAAATACATAGTACCAAATTTGTTGCAAATTTGGTTTGCTTTAATAATTTACAGAACTCAAAATATACTAAAAGTAACGGTTTCCTAGTGATTCAATCAAACGACTAAAAACATAAGATTTTCCAAGAACTACATGTTTACCTACTACAAGAACTACTTGTTGATGTTTGTTAGAGCTTGACTCCTCATTCCAAAGAGGTCAAAGAAGGACGCATTATCCTACAGCTTTCCATCCTATTCTTGCCAGAGTGGGAGGGTTCCTTACTTTAAGGTGAATTCAATTTTTTTTTTTTTATACTTTTCAGTTTTTAAATAAATACATAAAATAAGTTAAAATTATGAAATAATAATTCTTTCTAATATTCAAGCTTCAACATTTTTGATCTTATATTTAAAGACTTGAACTTAGTTGAATCCACCTTTGTCAACAAATCCGGAGCCTGATATTGCAAGGCTAAAATCAACATCGGAACTGTTGACTCAGCAAATTTCTAGTCGATCAAAGAAAATGATGGAGAGAAGCAAAACAGCTGATGAAGGAGTCTGAAAACGTAACGACGGCCAAGAGTTAAGCGTGTTATTCATGAGAGGAACTCAGTTATCCGAGGTCACGTCTCAATTTTGAAACTGAGACAGTCCCTCGATCGTCCCTCATCAAGCCTAGCTTCAATTATGTAAATCCCCATCCCGTCGGCCAACTGAAAATATTTCCCTCTCAATTTCGCTCACTTCGAGTAATATACAGTCAAAGCGAAAATTTAAATAGGAGTTCTTAATTTATTTTCCAGTTTTTTTTTTTGTTGCGTTTTTATTCCTTTTTTTTGTTATTTTTTATCTGATATTTCTTTATCATCGTATCTCAAAAAAGAATAATTAATAAAGCCTACTATGTAGGTATTTCATATTATAAACAGTTACACTATTGACTTTTCTGTCAAGATCGGTAAATATAAAAAAGGTTTAATATCATTGTCAAAAATACTTGGATTTATAAAAACATTTATGCTGTTTCTAATTTTCTTTTAAAGAAGCAAAAATCTATACAAGCTCAAAGGAATGATGTCGTTGGTTATTTAAAGAAAAACGGCAATTAAAAAACGGAATGTTGAATCTTCCTTGAAATACAGTCAACAGGATACATATATGTGTGTGTGTGTACTTATATGCACACACACACACACACACACACACACACACACACACACACACACACACACACACACACACACAAACACACACATATATATCCTGCTGACTGTATTTCAAGGAAGACAGTGTGTGTGTGTGTGTACTTATATATACACACACACACACACACACATATATATCCTGTTGACTGTATTTCAAGGAAGACAGTGTGTGTGTGTGTGTGTGTGTGTATATATATATATATATTTACTAAGCTATATTAAACTAATAATGAGTTATTCAAAAAGCAGGTTTTATTTAACATCGATATTGGAAATCACGCCTTATAAAAAAAAAAAAAAAAAAAAAAAAAAAAAAAAATTTGAAAATTTGAAACGTGTTTTAATAGTAGATTCTGATTGTATTTAAAAATTTAATTTGCCTTAATAAATCGGCCATTTTCCTTTAACTAACAAATCCTTGTTCACTGATTTTTTTTAGCTTTGGATTATTTTAAAAAATTTGTTATGAATGTAGGTAAGATTTCAGAAGTGGTTGCTAAGAAAAAAAAAAGTTGCAAAGATGTTTAAAACCACCATTCAAAAAATTTAATATCCAGCTAGAATAAGTAAGTTTTGCTATTTCGGGGCATTGGAGTACTGTATTATGACTCTATAGTTTTCTTATCTTGAACTATCACTGGGGGAAAAACACATGATTGAGTGAGACTGTTCAAAGAAAATGAGCTGCTACATTTTACACAGCATACTTATCAATCTAAGGGCAAATATGACGACGTAGCAATACATTTTTAATTATTTCCTTCTTCTTTTTTTAAAATTTTTATTTCTGTAATTTCCTTCTTTTTTTTTTTAATCTATAATCTATCAATTATATTTCACATGTATGATAAACGCAGTAAAATAAATTTATAAATGCTATTTTATATTGTATTATATATTATATATAGTATGCTAGTGTATATACTAATTTGTAGTATAATTATTCTAAATGCTAAAACAACCGATGGCACTTTGATTACTTGACACAAAAATAGATATTCTGAAATGATAAAAGTAAAACTACGTAACATATCCTGTAATTATAAAAAAAATTCTAATACATCAGGTAATAAAATCATAGATGAAAATATTTTAAAAAACATCAATAATTAATAATAAAACAAATACTGAAATAATAAAACACTAGAGCTGATATGATTTGATAAAGTAGTAGTACGTTGTCATTGGACTGTTCTAAAGATCTGTTTCCTTCCTTCATAATAAGTTAATTATAGTCCTAGCAGAAATTATAATTAAAGAATAGAAAAAGGTTCAATATATTTAGTACATAATCAGCAAAGTGGAAATCTCGATGTTTTTTTTTTTTTTTTTTTTTAATAATAACAATTGTAATATTATCTCTGTAATATATATATATATATAAATATATATATATATATATATATATATATATATATATATATATTATATATATTTTTTTTTTCTTTATATGCGGGTGCGTTTCAAAATCCCCGAATGTTACGTCTATGTTCAAAAGCGGAAATGGGAAATCCGTACCAATACAAACAAAAAAAAAAAATTGTGACCGTAATAAAGTGTAAACAATTAATCGTCTTATATCTGCTATTAAAAACTTAAAAAAAAAAAATATATATATTTGGCTCGTTGACTGACTACTTGATAAAATTAAATTTACCAACTTTAATATATAATATGAGCGACAGTATTGATATGTACGATGTCAAGCCTTCTGCTTATGACAAACATATTAGACGTCGAGTTTCTCTTTGAAAAGTAAATGTATGCCACATATCATAGTTTTCCTATTCTCTAACAATTATTATTTACCATTTATTTATATAATTATACATAATTTGGTACATTATTTATACCATTTTATATAATTGACAGTTGTCATTAAAGACTAATAAAGATAAAAATAAATGTTTATTAATCAACTATGGACAGTCTCAATAAAACATAAGTTCAAAACTTTTTTTCAAAGAAGCGAACATAATCTTACGAAATTCTTTTTTGATTAAAATATTATTATTATTATTAAATTGTCTAGAAAAATGCGTCCTTGGAAAATAAGTAGAGCCGAAAGAAAACCATTTGAGTTTTAAAAAATTTAAACAAGCTGTAGGATCAAATCCATCTATCAGTACTCGAGATCTTGCTAAGCAGAGTGAAGTGCCTAAATATACTCTGTGCCAGCATTTACACGCAATGAATAAGGTAAGGACTAATAGTGTGGTTCCCCACCAGCTTAATGCCAAAAAGTATTAAAAACTTAATAGTAATGAAATGTTTCCACACCCACCATAAAATCCGGAATCCATCACATTTTTACTTGTAAAGATCAATGGCCTATTGAAAGAAAAAACAAATAACACATTTCAAAAATAGAAACGACGAAGTTTTTGATAGCCACCCAAAAGAATGGTTCCTGCATGGGTTCAGTTATAACAAATGGCCGAAAAATGTTATAACGCAGGCCATCACGGTACATTAATGTTTTATTTAAAAAAAGGTAATTTTTTTATACACTCTATTTCGTAAAAAAAAAAAAAAAAAAAAAAAAAAAAAAAAAAAAAAAAAAAAAAAAAAAAAAAAAAAAAAAAAAAAAAAACATACCCTATTTCATATTAAAAAAAAAATAAATAAATTATCTGACTTACAAACTTATGAATTGTATTTTGACCAATATTATTCATGTTTTATTGATTTTGTTTTTCTTTGTTTGTCCATTAGATGCATAAGGGAAAATATTTGGTTGTCAAAGTTAGACATTTGAATTGAATTGGTCGGTTGGTAGCAGCAAAAAAATGCCTTACAATGGCAAAATAATTTTCAAACGTAAGTTATGTTATTGAAGCCCTGTAAGATGGAGTACATTATAAAATTAAGTGAATAAAATGATGTTTTCATATCCTTCTACTTCTTTTTCAAAAACTTTAAAAGAATTTAATGCTCCAGAAAAAGCATCTTGTAATTTTCCTCTAACATGAACAACTGCTTTTTTTCAAAATTATTGTTGATTGATATTATAATTAAATGTTACTTTACAAAATTTAAGTTTATTTATATGATCTATCCTTAATAAATAAATTCATAAACTTTATTTCTCAGAACAATATAAGGATATTTTACAATTCATGAATGTATTATCTCATAACGATGTAACCAGGTATTCGTTTTAGTTTATTGTTTATTCCGCTTATATCGATTTTCTTCATAATATAATCCATACAATCATACAAAAACGTAAAACAGTTCCAAATCTTTAAACAATATATATAAAAGTAATCTTCATAAAATATTTTATTTTGTTCCAGGTTTTTTTTTTTATTTATTTATTTTATTTTATTTTTATTTATTTATTTTTTCTAAATTTATTCAAACCTGCTCAGCCTTCCGGCGTGCGCGCGGTAGAGACACACCAACGGGTGCCCGGCGGCATTTTGGCCGTCTCCGAGATTGTTCCCTTTTCTTGATATAAATAATGTGATTGTATTACTTATCACTGTTTCTTTAACAGAGACATTAGGAAGCCATCATTACATTACATAATTTTTTTTTTATTCTTTATTTATATATTTCTTTATGATAATAAAAATCTTGACTATCGATATACAGTATTTCAGCTATCTTATGTCATTTTTTATTGATCTAATACATTTAAAAAATAATCATAAATTAAAATGAACAAGATTCAGTTCGGAACATAAAGTTTTTACTAGTTTTGGTGACATCCTCCGGCTAACTGTAACGTTCCCTGTGTGAGAGAAGAATTTGCAGATTTTTTGTTGGAATATTGATCAATAATATTACAGTGAATATGCGATTTAATTGGAAAAATATATTCTTACATTTTGGTTGGATGGTAAGAAAAAATAGTTCACGAAGACGTACTCAACTTTGGAACTGATTGACAAAGACTGTTTGCGAAGAAGAGGCATTACCGGCCTCATTACATTTACACATATACACTCACTACATTAGATAATAGGCTATCTGTTGTCTAATGTGCTAATATAGGAATACTGGTGGGCCTCGCTGTGCTGTGCTGGATTATTGACAGTCAATTAAAGATTTTATAAAAAGGCGGACGAATTGCCGCCCGCGCGCCCGCCGGAAGGTTAGAAGTGTTCCATACATTGAAATAATTCATTCTATTAATAATATATCTGCCTATTTCTACAAATCTTTCGATGTAGAGAGTGTTTTTTGCGTCATGGTAACCAACCATGGATAAAGTCAATCTACCTACCAAAGAAAAATTATCCCTACCACAAAGTGATTAATAAATAATTTGCAACATAAATTTATTGCTTGATTGATTCTTTCATGAATAATAAATATTCTCAAATAAAATAATTAAGAATAAAATAAAAGCTTAGAAATAAATAAAAATTCAATTTTGTATAGTAGAAATTTGTGTTCAGTAAAAAACTAGTAATTTATTTTTTTTGATAATTTAGGAGTCAGTAGAATTTTCATTAAATCTAAGATAGCTAAAATAATGGTCAATACCTAATAAATCCAGTTTTCGTTAATTATATGTATTTTATGTTATACTTTACTGACTAAGCAATCTGTAACTTTATTATATTCAGAAAGATATGTTTGTTAATTTGGTACAGCTTCACAAAAAAAAAAAAAAAAAAAAAAAAAAAAAAAAAAAAAAAAAAAAAAAAAAATAAAAAAAATAAAAAAACATGGTTTTGTAATGTAAAATACATATTTTCCTAGAAATATTTTATTTTCAATTAATTGTAGAATAACTATACTTTGACGAATATTTAAAAAATAATTACTATTTTATTATCTTTATTTTTCTTGCACATTCTGTCTTGAATGAGCCTAGGTAATTTCTTATTTCCCTCAATAAACAGGTTAAGGATAGAAACAATACCTGCGAAATAGAAAATAAACTCAAACCAAGATTTGTTCCACTTGTCAACTCCCCAGCTATTTCACTTCTGATAATTAGTTGTACTGTGGAAAGTGCTTTATCGGAAGTTAAGTCAACACTTCCCCCTTCTCTCTCAGCTATAACTATAATAAACAGAACTGATGGTGGGACATGAGGAGGAAATTAGTTTGACCTCAGGGCATCGGCTCATAGCTGTGCTATCTCCCTCATCTGATGGCCAGGCAGTATATCATCAACTGACTCGTCCACTAAAAACAAATGTCACACGCCATGGTATAGTCACGTATGTTATATGATATTATACCGGCAAGGATAATCAACATAAACTATAATATGCAAGGTGTGCAGAATCAGAGAAGATTTTTATTTGGATTTGAAATTTAATATTATATATTATAATGCTGTGCTCCGTACCAAATATTTTCCTGACTCCTGGAAATTATCTATAGTCAAGATGATTCCAAAACCCAAAAAGCCACCAGAGCTCCTATCCTCATGCCGTTCTATTTCCCTTTTGCCAATCATGGGCAAAATCCTTGAAAAACTAATTTTAAAACGCATGTATCCCATCCTAGATTCCCATCATGTAATCCCAGATCACCAGTTTGGATTCCGAACATCACACTCCACCATTCAGCAATGCCATCGTTGTCTCCTCCGCATTGGAGCGCGGAATGTACTGCACGGGAGCCTTTCTTGACGTGGAACAGGCTTTCGACCGAGTCTGGCACCCAGGACTGCTTTACAAGCTCCGCCAATTCCTTCCTTCAACATACTCCTAATTATCCGTTCCTATCTGAGTGATAGAACTTTCAAAGTAAACCATAAAAATTCCAATCCCTCCCTCTTTACCCAATTTGCCGGCGTTCCTCAAGGTAGTATCCTAGGCCCCATCCTCTACACGGTGTATACAGCTGACATTCCAGCTCATCCTACCACTGTCCTCACCACTTACGCTAATGACACATGTGTGTTATCAGTAAACAATGATCCCTTCATTGCCTTTCAAACACTCCAATCCCATATCCTAACCCTTCAAGAATGGTGTCAAAAATGGAGAATCAAAATAAACGACTTTCTGTCCTACAGTATCCTTTAATGATATTCCACTAATCCCTGTTGAACAGATCCGCTACCTTGGACTCCACTTGGACAAACGTCTTACTTGGAATCCACATACAAGACTAAGAAGACAAGAAACTGCCCGTCGTTACAGATTACTTCAACATTTATTAGACAAACGTTCAAAGCTCCCAATTCATTACAAAAGACTAGTATATATGACTGTGATTAGACCTATCTGGACGTACGAGTTGAGCTTTGGGGCTCCACTAAACCATCCAATTCATCTCGTATCCAATCCTTACAATCCAAAATCCTTCTAAAAATCCTCAACGCACCTTACTTTGTCACCATTAAACTAATCCATAAAGATCTTAATGGTCCATATTTTGCAGATTTAGCCCAAACCATATATCTATCCTTTCATAGTAAGCTCCATAACCACTCAAATCCCCTAATTTCTCAACTTGCTTCCCACACTATTCCTGATAATTCTCCGCGGAATCTGAAAAGAAGATGTACCAGAGACCTTCTAGTGTAGAATTTTTATTAAAGTGCTACTGATGGGTAGTACTTTTAATGTTTTGTCACGTTTTTGTAATAGTCAACAGCACATTTACTTGATGTATAAATTTTGTACAATTGTAAATTTCAATAAATTGTTATTAAAAAAAAAAAAAAAATATTATATATTGTTTTTTAAGATTGAGTTAACAGTTGGTGATATACAAAATAAAGTTTGAGTTTTTTTTTTTGGCTATATTTTCCAATTTCGCCAATTAAAAATTGTTTTAAATCTTGTACAAATTGTAATGTTTTACTTACAAGAGTCCATTTTCAAGAAAAAACTGCCAGACTTTTATTCTCTACGGATTTTTTTGCCTTTTGGAGAGCTGAATCTGAAGTTTGCTACCACGGCAGACGTCGGCTTCATACCCTAAATTGCAAAAACAGCCCAAAATAAAGGTTACTTTTATTTTTTACATTTAACACGAAAAGTAAGCTTTGCAAATATTAATTGTAGCTGGAATTAGTATTTATGAAATGAAAAAAACTACTCTGAAATCGGATAATTTTTTGCAAAGACATGGTCCTGAGAAGAAGTGTAGAAAATGGCGAACTGGCGGTCAGTCCCACTTCCCGAAAAAAGTGTTTGTCGTACTATTTTCTCTATAACTTCAAAACTGTTTTTTCCGATTTAAATTGGCTTTTTTTCATCTTTAAGTTGATTAAATTTACAATCACAATATTATATATGAAGTTTTAATAATGTTCCTTAAAAGCTCTCTAAAAAAAACCGTACAGTTGTGAAATCCACATTTTTGTTTTGCACATTTTTCACTATAACTCCAACTCAATTTTTTTTTTTTTTTTTTTAAAAGGTACTCAAATTTACTGTTAGGTCATATTTATATTAAATCCCGTGAAACACTCACGCCAGCCCACTGAACATGTCATTATTGTCATATTTTGCCGTAAAATATTCGTTGTACGACCAAAAATGTTTTCGCGAAGATGTGGGACTGACCGCCAGTTGGCCACTTTTTCTCATAACCACATCTTCGCGAAAAATGGTCCGATTTCAGAGTAGTTTTTTTTTTTTTTTTTTTCATTTCGTAGATATTAATTTCAGCTACAATTGATATTTGAATAGCTTCGTTTTCGTGTTATAGGTAACCTAACGAAAGTAACCGTTATTTTGGGTATGGAGCCGACGTTAAAGATCCGTTATGAATAAATGTTCGGCAGTTTTTTCTTGAAAACGGACTTTTGTAGCCTAATTTTACTGGACTAATAGAGAATATCTGGAATAGAATGAGAAGCAAATTAAAATAACCGTGTATTTGAATGGTCGCATCGGTTTCCGAGGAAAGAATAGGTTTGAGCAAACATAAGGTACATTATGATCTTTTTAGATAAGTTTGTTTGTGAAAAAGTAAACAGCATTGAGAATTTTTCGATTGATTGTAAGGGTTGGGTACGAAACAAATCTGCTGAGTTAGTGGAGCCCTAAAGCTCAAATCCGTATATACAAATAGATCTAATCAATACTGTATAATTTAGTCTCTTATAACAAATCAGAAAGTTTGAATGTTTTTATAGTAAATATAGAAGATGCCAAAGACGACAGACAGTTTCTTGTCATTTTAGCATGGTAATAATAATTTAATACTAATTAATATATCATTTTTATGTACGAAATATTATTTATATATCTCTATTATTTAGTGCTTATTATATATATAACCCAGTGAATAAATGGAAAATCCCGACTTACGAGAAGAGCAATTTAAAAGTTTTATTAACACCGGCTGTTCTATGAATTGTAATTCCACAGTGTGGTGTCTCTCAAAGTTTTGTTTGCGATTTAAAATTTATACGGAATCTAGTTGAATTTAAACTCTAATATTGGCAGGATTGTTTTTCCTTGAGCCTCATTAAATACTTGAATGATTTTATTCATCTTACAAAAAATTTAATGTATAGAAAAAGTAGATCATTAGCTTTTATTATTGTTTGAAAACATAACCGAAATTCTTAAATATAGACAAAATTTTTTATTAAAACATTAATAGATGCATCTGTTTGGTAATGTTTTAGTAAACTAAATAACATTTTTGTGATTTTGTATTGTATATATCTTTTAAAATTTTAAATAAAGCAATATTTCATGTATTATTGTTCTTAATTGAAATAATAATAATGTAAGAATAATATGGACCTTTAGAAAAAATCTGAATAGTAGTTTACCAAGTTCTTTAACGAATTCTGTAAGATTAGACCACTTATTGATAATTTTTTCTCACGGCACTGCTTTAACCACTTCATAAGGTGCTCGTCAATATCTTGGAACTCAGCGGCCCTTTTAACTTTTTTGATAACTAAAAAGCTTGATTTTCATACTTTAGCCTATTTTTCAAAATTGTGGATAAGGTATTCGCTGGCATTCCAAACGTTTTTGCAATATCGCACTTTCTGTCAACCCCGGCAATTACGGCTTGAATAATTTTCAATTTTTTTCACACAAAAGGGTTTTACCCTTTACCATTTTCGATAACAAGAAAAAATATTTAGGAACAACAGAAAACAAAACGTATCGCACAAGTGTTATATCAGAAACTGAAACAAACTGGAAAAAAAATGTCAGGATAGTAGGTACAGTTAATCCTTCCTAGAATATTTGATCAGTCTGAACTCTACTTGTTTAACAAATCGTCTTCGATATGTAGAGGTTTTCCGATAAAAACTTCGTTTTGTAGAGGTGCGGTGTAAGCTAAGGAACCTTCGAAAATTCGTTATATCAAGGTCTTCTTAACCAATCCTTTGATATATAGAGGTAAAAATAACATAGGAATGAGAGGCAGATTCAAGGGGAATAGAAAAACTTCGATTTATCAAGGAATTTAAGTGGAGGTTCCACTGCAATAAAATAAAATAAAAGAAGAAATAAAGAGTTTTTTACAAATAAAAAAAAAAAAATCAATAACGTGAGAAAATTGAAGATTCTGTTTACGAAAAATTTATTATTTTAACAAAATTTAAAAAATGTGGCAATTTTTCACCTCTAGGCAGATGGTTATCCTGTCATGGGAAGGTACTATTTCTGCTGAAGTGGTCAGTAGACAAGTTGGGATTATTAGGTAACTCGTCACCCTTTTATCAGAGGAGGCATTAAGTTTCGGCTATTAGGATTAATAAATGATTTGGCACTTCTATCTGATTATTTTTATTCAAAATCATGAATGTTAAACATGAAAGTCAGTTCGGAAAACATACAAAAAATACAAAACATCAGGACTTCTATTTTTGTATTTATATTTTACATTTGCATAAATTACATAAGCATTCGTATTTTAAATTTTAATAAAATTGAAACCAGAAATCAAACATGATACACACCAAAAGAGGAAACATTGAGGAACTTCTAAAATATATCAGTTCCTAGAGTAGACTGATTGTGAGTGCAAAGAGATGGAAGAGAGTTTTTGCGGTCAGTTAAATACATTTTGATCTCTGCATTTATTATTCAGATAAATGGACAGTTCTTTAGAATTTTCCTATAACTGGTGGGTATTTCCGTTCCTGCAGGAAACAAATTTAAAATAGAATCATAAGAAATATAAATCAATCAATCAAAATTGCGCTACAACTCATAGTGAGTCAAGGCCTCCCGTAGCATCAATTGATGAAAAGTTATATGGTAATTTAGATTTAAAAAACCTGGATTGGTTTTAAACTGATTTTA
The DNA here is from genome assembly GCA_003667255.2 of Euschistus heros. Taxonomy (NCBI): domain Eukaryota; kingdom Metazoa; phylum Arthropoda; class Insecta; order Hemiptera; family Pentatomidae; genus Euschistus; species Euschistus heros. The sequence goes on along the minus strand of RCWM02000160.1, from coordinate 1,279,639 downwards.
TTATTTCTGGAGCCTTTTGAGGTTGAGGTTTTATTTATTTTGTTATATTGTATCTCCTTATATCGCATATGTATTTCAAAATTGACACAGCTTATAAATCAGTATTTTTTAGTTATACTCTTGGTCAAGTTCAAAAGCCTTCTATAAAATGTCCTCTGACATACTTCAATGAAGTATCGAATTAACTTCATACCTTACCTAATACATCTCACTTGCGGTTGGGATTAAAAGATAATTGAGGCACATTTTCAATATTTCATACAAGGCTGTGCAATTTTACATTTTTTTATACAATCACTTTTGATATAAATGTGCGACAGGCTCTTTGAATCTTTAATTTACTCATCGCACAGTTTTTCTCGTGTATTTAGCTTAACAGTCATTTTATGTATATATATTTTTTGAACACACCTATTAATTGTAAAGGATCATTTTTATCTTTAGGTGACGGGAAATAAGAATTATTATTATAAGAACGAAAATTATTATTCTTGTTCTGAAAGGATATATTTCAATAAGATACAGAATAGACAAAATAATAAATAAATAACAATGAAAGGAAAGGTAAACATACCTGAAAGGATAATTAATTTACAACGTTATTTGAATATGGATTTTATAACAATGTAACCTAAAATAGAATTCATGAACCATATGGAGAAATATAAATAATAATTTACAAATATATTAAGAGTTTGCTTATAATTACTTCCGATTCGATAATAAATTCTAAATACACAAAGAAGACTTACCCATGAGATACTCTTTTTCACCCCTCCTGGCAGGCTTCTTTATGGGCAAATTAAAAAAAAAAAAATCCTGAACTCAGAAAACTCTAATTTGATCCATTTTAGCATATACTGGGCTCTGTATGTAAATTGCATCAAATGCTTATGGTCTGGGATGAATAGACAAATCAATAGACTTTTAAATTATATAAAAGAAATACTACAATCAATTATATTTACATTAGAATTAGAGAAGAACAAATTTCTTGCCTTGCATTTAAAACAAAAAAATGTATATACTCTATGAGGGGGAGTGTAGATGTTTTGATTTTTTGTATGTTTTTAGAACTGATGATGAATGTTTAACATAAACTACTAGTCTTCGAATAAAAAAAAAAAATCAATAGAAGTGGCAAATAATTTATCGATCCTAATTGCATTGATCCTTCTTTATCACCAAGCTTACCTTCGGCTAGCCCGTCGCATAGTGAAACCAAAACGCAAAAAAGTGATTGAATTCAATAACTCATGGAAAATATTTATCTATAAACTTGAAATTTTACATATTATTTTAATCAACAAAGAGGTTTAATAGTCTCATCCCTTAAACAAAATTATGGTGTGATAATACAAAATATATATATAAAAGTTATGAGTTTTCCGATGATTTAGAGAAGAAAAGAAAAGAAAAGAAAACGGATTTAAATGTGAACGCCTGGATAGTTTAAATATAACTGTTTTATTCCACAAATAATTCTCCTTACACACATTTGATCTTATTTACATCTTTAGGTAGAATTAAGCTAGGTATTAAGTATATTATTCCTATTCCCTATACCTTAACTAAATCATCCATATAAAGTCGGCATATCCCTTCATATACACCCCGTAAAAATTCGTCCATAAGACGCTGAAATGTAAGGGGTGCATTCTTTAATCCAAACGGCATAAGGATGAACTCATAATGCCCCCTCTCAAACATGAACGCTGTTTTCGCCTGATCCTTGGGATGAATCTTAATTTGATGATATCCAGCTTTGAGATCCAATGTACTAAATACCTTTGCCCCACTTAACCTGTCTATAATATCATCAAACCGAGGAATTGGGTATACTTCGTCCACCGTATTCTCATTTAACTTTCGGAAGTCGACTACGACTCTATACAACTCTCTATCATTCCCAGATACGCTCTTCTTCCTCACCGCCCACAAAGGACTATTAAATGGAGACGAACTATTAACTATTATACCTTGTTTCAACAATTTTTCCAGTTCGGTCCGGATATGTTTTCTTAGGGCATAAGCTCTCTACAGCATCTCTTGTCATCAGGGTGTTGGAACACCCGGTGTCCACCAGGCACCTTACTCCACCCTTCAACCTAATTATTGGCAACCAACTACCGCGTTGACTACTTACATTACCCTCCTCATGTCCTGCTCTGCTTTCTCCTCTCGGCTGCTGCTTGGCGCTACTCTCTATTCTGCGTGGTTCTCCGCCGCTGACTGCTCCAAGCACCTAACTCGCCACTGCTCCCCGGCTCCTCTTCTGTTTCGGAAACTCCAGACGCCTCCGTCCCCTCTTCGGATGATGAGCTCCTCCGCACCGCTCGGGATCCTCTCCGTAATTTCTGGGCATTCACCTCCATCGGTTCACCCTGCTGACCATCCCTTCGGCGAAAGATGTAGGGGCATTGGCGAGCGATGTGTCCTTCCATTCCACACTCGAAGCATTAGGTCCGGGTACACTGTGCTACGAGATGCCCGGTTTTTCCGCACCCATGGCATCTTCTCTCTTCAGACCGTGCCCAAAAATGCCATTCGAGCCGCTGTTTCATCTGCTGATACAGTTTTGCGCATCTTCTCCATTAGCTTATTGTAGCGAGCCAACATCCCTGCCGCATATTGACCCGGGGTTTGATGGTGTTGTTTTGTCTCACGTAACAACTGATAAATATCCTTCTCAATAGACCATCTTCCTCCACCAAACGCCTTCTTTAAGCGACTTTTTACGACCTACCATGAAGTCCCCTCATCTGCTTGAATCTGGTTTAATATGTTCCTCTTCACTCTACAGAGTAAGTCCGTCTTCAGTGACTCAGCGTCCCGCGAATCTACCAAATTGTCCGCTGCCTTAGCTTCAATTCTAGCTAACAGTCTATCTCCGCCTTAAATAAAATGATTCAGTTCGCCTATCTCTCCAGTGGACTTCTCTAAGTCCGAAATTGCCCTCCGTAGCTCCTGCGCAGTGGTCTCCCTTCCTTTCATCCAGGCCAACGTGTTTGCATGTGCTTCAGCTAGAATCGGCTGTCTTAATACACCTTCTCATCCCTCTGGCATTTTTTTTATTCTTAATCACAGTAGATCAAACACGAAAAAAAAAAAAAAAAATTTCTTTAAATTAAAGAATGTATATATTTTATTTATTTATATTATTATTATTATTATTTTTATTTATTTTTTTTTTTTAAAGACAAATTTTACTGACCTTCCGGTTCTCTCGCACACGATAACTCCCGGGATTCGGCACCAGTTATGAGTTTTCCGATGATTTAGAGAAGAAAAGAAAACGGATTTAAATGTGAACGCCTGGATAGTTTAAATATAACTGTTTTATTCCACAAATAATTCTCCTTACACACTTTTGATCTTATTTACATCTTTAGGTAGGATTAAGTTAGGTATTAAGTATATTATTCCTATTCCCTATACCTTAACTTATTTATATATATATATATATATATATATATATATATATATATATATATATATATATAAAAATAAGTTAAGGTATAGGGAATAGGAATAATATACTTAATACCTAACTTAATCCTACCTAAAGATGTAAATAAGATCAAAAGTGTGTAAGGAGAATTATTTGTGGAATAAAACAGTTATATTTAAACTATCCAGGCGTTCACATTTAAATCCGTTTTCTTTTCTTCTCTAAATCATCGGAAAACTCATAACTGGTGCCGAAACCCGGGAGTTAGTGTGTGCGAGAAAACCGGAAGGTCGGTAAAATTTTTCTTTAAAAAAAAAAAAAAAAAATAAAAATAATAATAATAATAATAAATAAATAAAATATATACATTCTTTAATTTAAAGAAATTTTTTTTTTTTTTTTCGTGTTTGATCTACTGTGATTAAGAATAAAAAAAATGCCAGAGGGGATGAGAAGGTGTATTAAGACAGCCGATTCTAGCTGAAGCACATGCAAACACGTTGGCCTGGATGAAAGGAAGGGAGACCACTGCGCAGGAGCTACGGAGGGCAATTTCGGACTTAGAGAAGTCCACTGGAGAGATAGGCGAACTGAATCATTTTATTTAAGGCGGAGATAGACTGTTAGCTAGAATTGAAGCTAAGGCAGCGGACAATTTGGTAGATTCGCGGGACGCTGAGTCACTGAAGACGGACTTACTCTGTAGAGTGAAGAGGAACATATTAAACCAGATTCAAGCAGATGAGGGGACTTCATGGTAGGTCGTAAAAAGTCGCTTAAAGAAGGCGTTTGGTGGAGGAAGATGGTCTATTGAGAAGGATATTTATCAGTTGTTACGTGAGACAAAACAACACCATCAAACCCCGGGTCAATATGCGGCAGGGATGTTGGCTCGCTACACATATAGATAAATATATGACTCGCTACACATATAGATAAATATATGACAGGTTTAGTGTCGTCGGGTCCTATACTATACTATACTATTATTAAATATATATATATATATATATATATATATATATATATATATATATATATATATATATATGATATAGTGCTTATAACATAGCTGATATATATATATATATATATATATATATATATATATCAGCTATGTTATAAGCACTATATCATATATATATTTAATAATAGTATAGTATAGTATAGGACCCGACGACACTAAACCTGTCATATATTTATCTATATGTGTAGTGTATATATTTACACTAAAAAAACAATATTTATCTGAGAGATCATCAATTTTTGTGAAAGAGAAACCTCTGCAACCGTTTCAAAAGATGGGTCAAGATGGCGGCACCAAGTAAAATAAGGTCCCAAAAGGTCGCTTTTAGGAAAACAATACCTGTTGAACCTTTTTTCTCAATGGATCTTAATTTTTTTTTGGGATGCTGAATATAAATATGATATTTTGACATGTTCTTTGGGCATTGGTTGTTTCACGGGATTTAAGTGGTTAACTTTAACCGGCTTTAAGATGAAGGTAAACAATGTTACGGTGGAATACATACAAGCATTATCGGGAAGACATGCGAAAACCTTCACAAATAAACTGATTAAACTGTCCAAAATACGTCCACCATAGCGAAATTATTCACTAAAACCAAAGATACAGATAAACTAAAATTACAATCTGATATAGTTTAAGAAATACCATGTAAAGATAGTTGTTGCATATCTTATTTCAGTACTTCGGAACAATATCTCAAACGACAAGTTTATCAAAATAAATATAGTTGCTCGACTATAAATAAAAACTCGAAGAAACCAGACCAAACAGCTCTCACCACACATTACAGGTAAACAAAACATTCTTTTAAATTTGATTCTCACAAAATTCTTCACCATGAACAAAATCATTTAAGACAAAATATTAAAGAAATAATAACCATAGAAAAATTTAAAAATCTTGCAATAAACAAAAAATCAGACGTCCTAAATCTCAACACATGTTATTCCAATTAAATACATTCAGACTAATAATATACATTTATATTAACATACATTATATAAATCACTTATACATTTACATATTACAGAGGAATACGGAAATTCCTTCTACCTGTACCTTGGAATACCACTAGTTTAGAAATACGTAGTATGATGTAGTCAACCCTCATCCCCAGAAATTTTCCCAGTTCACTTTTGTGATTTAGTAGTAGATACCAACAGCCTATCCACCAGTAACATTGTAAGCAGTTTCATACTCCTCTATATTCTGTAATTAAATATATTTAATTATTCTAACACATGTTGTTATATACTTATATTGTAGCTAACTTAATGTTTTGTAATAACTTGAATAACTTATATAATTGTATTGTAACCTGTTTTTTCACTGTAAGGCATGATCATGAGAAGTTTTTTTTACCAAACCTTAAGAACCTTCCTAAACTCATAAATATATATATATATATATATATATATATATATATATATATATATATATATATATATAAACTTTAGAAACTTAGAAACTTTTAGGAAGTTTCTGCACAAATTTGGATATTTTAGGTTAAAAGTACACGAAATAAAACTTTTTGATCTTTTACAAAAAAAAGATTGCCTTTTTTTTTTTAAACTTCTTCATTTCATGTTTTATTTTGAAATTATCATAGCAACATTATAATTATAATAATATCAGAGAACCTTCATAATTTCCGAGGAAAGGAATTCCAAATTTTCCAAGAAAGGAAAAAACCCATAGCTTCCAATTATTTCTTCGAACTCATTAAAGAAATTTCATAATGATAAACAGCATTCTCTTTGTATTAATATTCGCAGAATTTCTAATTTGATTTTAATCCACCTTTTAACTCATTTTGTTATTTTAATTTCATTCAAAAGTAGAGTTTATTTTGGTGAACCAGTACAATTATAGTGAAAATGCAATTAGTGACAGCTGGGCACTTATCAAAAATCAGCATTTGGATAAAACCATATCCAGAATTGAAAGACGTAAACACCATTTGTTTCACTTCTTCCAATAAATAAAATAAAATGGTAAGACTTTTTTTTTTTAAGACATTGACATCATTTTTCTTTTGTACGCATCATACAAAGTATAAAATGTACATGCAATTATTATTTTTTGATTTGATTATAATTTTACATATACATATAGATAGTACATGTGTTGAAAGGTTAATATAAAAATAAACAAGAAAAATTAAATAAAACAAAGAACAAGAAGTTATATAATATAAATAATTCAGTGTTTGTTTGGACTCCGAAGAGGACGTTTCTAGAGGCTCCGAGGGATTAGCATCAAACAGATAACTAATATTCTTTTCTTTATATTTAAGTTAAAAATTTACTTTTAAGTTGTTTTTTTTTGTTGTTTTTTTACTTTCAGCATCCATTTATAATTTATTATCACTATTCATATTATTTCTTGTTTTTCCTTTTTTATCAATTTACTAGTATTTTATATATATACATTCTTTTAAACCTCTAATCCTGGTTTCCTAAAATATGGAGGAACCAGATGATCCAATCAGCCCGTTGGCTAAAAGGAAGCGACCAAGGGGAAAAATGAAAAAGTTTGAGGATAGGTTACTTTTTTCGGAACCGAAAAAATTCAGTCCCACTTTTATAATAATAAAAAGGGAGGGTGAAGAGGGATTCACAAAAGTTTCTCCCTTCTTTATCAATAAATTTATCACTAATCTTGTCGGAGAAGTGAAAAATATTAAAAAACTAAGAGACGGATCATTGTTAGTTGAAACATACAAGGGGACCCAATCTGACACTTTACTGTCCTGTAAAGATTTTGGAGGTCAGTTTCATATTTAAGTTACGCCCCACAATACCCTTAACTACAGCAAGGGAATAATTAAAATGTACGACTTTCAATACCTAGAAATAGAAGAAATAAAAAAAGAACTCAATCCAGAAATAATAGATATTTTAAGAATAAAATTTAAAAAGAACGGCTCTGAAATAAATACACATAAATACATAATAACATTCCCGACTCCTATAGCACCCAAAACAATGAAGATTGGATATCAAACAGTAAACATAGAGCCCTATATACCTAATCCCCTCCGGTTTCAATTGCTTGGATTTTAATCATCCCACAAACCAATGCAAGAGACCATCGGTATGTATACAATGTGGCAAAACAAAACATAACGAAGGAAATAAATGTGAATTAGCACCTCACTGCGTTAATTGCAGCGGCTCTCATAACGCATTAGACCGCTCCTGTCCGGTATTCTTAAAACATAAAGAGATAAAGGCCATACAGATAAACAATAAAATATCTTTAAACGATGCGAAAAAAATTTATAAAGAAAGGTTCCCTACCGTTTTCAACAAAAGTTTTACCCAAATCGTAAAAGATAAAATTAACATAACAGAAAAGAAGGAGATCGGCATTCAAGTCGATATTCCGTTTTTATTTGGCGAAATTAAAAAAAATAATTCAAACAACGAAACCAACCAAATTAAAAATATAAATATAAAACCGTCGTCATATTCGGGCGTAAATACCCGATCATCCACGAGGTCTGCTACGACCTCTCCCCACCCTCCCCCACACCTTCCCCCACTCCCTCCCCCACCTCCCCCCTCTCCCTCCTCCACTCCCATTAACATGGGAGCCTCTGCTCTAGTGGCAGGACCTGGGCCGGTCGAAGAATGTTCTATAAATCTCCCTGCCCCGACTACGTCCTCCTTCTCAGACAGTGCGGTTATTCCCATGTCTGAGGATCCTGACCCGTCCGAGGACGAGAAAGGATATATTAGAGTCAAAAATAATATGAAATCTAAGAAAAATCGTAACCCCTAATAGATAAAAAACCAAAAAAAATGCTTAATAACTTTCCTATTAATCTTAAACTAAGACCAATGACTCAAACCCAATTCAATAGAAAAAATTATCAAGGGACAAAGACTAAAGAACAGTTATACTTAATTAGTATTAATACTTGTCTAGGCATTTCCTACCAAAATATCAAACAAAATACTATTTACATAAATAGGCGTGTAAGCATAAACATTTATGCACACATACATACGTATTATAGGATTATTATTATGACTGCCACTGAGTATATGTGTATATATTTATTAAAGGTATATATATATCAGTATATCAGTGTCTATATGTGTATATGTATACAAATATTATTATTTATTTCTTTATTTTTTCTCTCTTCTTCGTTTCTTATTTTATTAATCATTTTATTTTTTATTATTACATACAAATATATGTGAGTGAATATGTGTATGTATGTGTATGTGTATGTGTATATGTGTGTGTATATGTATATATATGTATATATGCAAATATGTTTTTATTTTATTTTATTATTTTTTTTTATCTATTTTTTTATTTTATCTATTTATTCATTTTATATTTATTATTATTACTTTTATTAATTTATTTTATTATTACTACTTTTACTTATTTATTTTAATTTTATTTGTATTATTATTTTTTTATTGTTATTATTTTTATTTTTTTATTTTTTTTTTATTTATTTTATTTTATTTTATTTTATTTTATTTTATTTTTTTTTTTTTTTTTTTTTTTTTTTTTTTTTGCGTATGCATATATGTGTATCTGTGTATGTGCGTGTGTGTATGTATATATTTGTATGTATGTATATGTTGTTTCTACATATCTACACTCTATTGCTATTATTATATGGATCCCAAAAATTATTTTTTCAATATTTCACCGTTCATAAACTATGACCCTCGTCCAATGGAACTGCAACGGCATTAGAACCCATTTTAACGACCTTAAAATACTAATAGATGATGAAGATCCTTTCTGTATATGCTTACAAGAAACGCACCTAAGACCGTCAGACCCATTTACCCTTAGAGGCTTCGAAATCTATAGAACAGATGATGATAACCATGAACGAGCGTGTAGAGGAGTAGCCATAGCCGTTAAAGATTCTGTCTACTCTGATGAGGTCGAAATAGATTCGCCACTTCAAGTTGTGGCAGCAACACTTCATTTAAACTTCACTTTCACAGTCTGCAATATTAATCTTCCCCAGGACAATACCATAGAAATAGAGCACCTTCTCCATATTCATCGACAACTGACAAAACCCGTTTTATACATTGGAGACTTTAATGGCCATAATCCACTGTGGGGCTCTCGAGATACCAACACTAGAGGCCGAATCATAGAATCATTCTTA